>JARHVA010000683.1:1970000-2040000 GCA_037957365.1 Torreya grandis | reverse complement strand
CCATGAGGCCAATTGTGGAGTTTGAGCTTTGAATATAAGAAGGATATGTGCTTTGAATCATGTATTTTAGTGTGATTTGACTTTTAAGAATATTTTTTCCTTTTGATATCATTACCTATTGTTTAAATGATTTGGATTTTAACTTTCTTTTAAAGGCTTTTTAAGATTCCTCCTCCCTATAGACTTGGAATGACCAATCATGAGAGAGATAATGATACACATGAATAAGTTGTAGTCTAAGGATAAAGGAATCTAAATAACTAAAGACAAAGACTGACTAAGACACTTAGGCTTGACAATGAACTAGTATGTGATCTCAAGTCTCAACTGTGTATATCCTTAGTTTGCAAAAAAAGGAAGAAGGGAATAAGGAGATCAAAAGTGGACTAGTAAAAAGAGATAGTAATGAGATAGATTATTTGTTAACTGATCACATGGTAAAGGGAGACAATAACCAAGGGGAATAGGGTTTATATAACCAAATCACCATGCCAAATTATTTATGAAAAATAAGGATAAGAAAGCAAAAAAATCATAAAGATACAAAAAAGAGAGATCTAAGAAAAACTCTAGGGAAAAAGGAAAGAAAAGAAAATGATAAAACAAAATACAATCATATGCGAAAATATAAAAGATAAGATAAGCAAGATATAGTAAAACAAGTAAGAAATCATGATAGAAGATAAGAAAAAAAATTGATAAAGTGTCAAATGATAAAATAGATAAAAATGAGATTGGAGCACATGTCCAATCCAATATAAATGTGAAAACACCATGCATGTGCTCATAAATATTAGTAAATCTATCCGTACACATTATCTAATACATCATATAGGTCTTTATAAATTTGTAATTGAATTGTTTCTTAGGTTTCATCAATCTTCAATGAATGCTAAGAAACTACTTATTTTCTAATCTCCTCAATTGAAAAAGTAGGAATACTCAAAGGATCATGCTAAGGAGGAAAATTAGGTAAAGGTTGGTCAGAAGAATACATGGGATAAGATCTATGGGAGAATAAGGAATCAACAGTGGATAAGGATCCATAGGTGAAAGACTCACATGTGGAGAAGGATACATAGGTGAGGGAAGGTCCACAAGTAAAGGAATCATATGTGGAGGCACAAATTTTGGTGAAGGGACCATGGGCGGTGATGGAACCACTAGAGGTGGAACCATGGGAGGAGAATGAGGAACCTTTTAATGGGAATGACCCATGGGAGGAGTGTTACAAGGTCTGAGAATGGCTATATGATGATCTTTGATATGTTGTTGCAAGATGTGACAATGATCAGTGTGATGGGTACTGTAGAGATACCATAAATAATATACCTCACCAAACTTGGGAAAATATTTAGGAAGTACCTTTGGGGGAGGTATATTGTTTTTGATGATATGAAAGAATGATGCAAGGTATCAAGATATTATCGTAACTTGTGATAATGGGTGGAAGAATGGTTATTTATCCCATGGAAGTAATATATATGCTTGTGAATGGTTTTATTAGAAACAATCAAAGAAGGAGGTAAAATAGGAATGAAAGAAGCCAAAGAAAACTCATCAACCCATTTGGTGGGCATAGGATCCATATTATGTAAAGGAAGAAAACCATCACCAAGGAAATGTAATTATGAGGAAGGAATGGAACTAGGCTCAATGGAAGGAACAATAGCATCAGAAGCAGGGGTAGGTTCAAAAATTATAGGAGTGGGAACAAGATCAATTATAATAAGAGTGAGAAGAGTCTCAAATATAGTATACTTTACTAAGGGAGGGGAAGGATCTATAGAGGGTCTCACTAACCTCAAGGGTAAACTAGTTACGAGGGTCAGGGTACCTAGAAAAATAATAAATCCCAATCATAATATGATCCACGAGCATAATCCTACATGGATCTTTAAAAACTAGAGGTGTTGGTGCTATCTCTACCCTAAAATAAAGGGGAAAATACAAAAATTAGTAATTATAAGTCAAGGAAAATGATGATATGTACAAAAAGACTCAAGTAAAGAACTATAACAGATAATCTCGACATCATGGGCTTGTACAAAACTACCTAACAATGGATCATTTAAGGAATAGCCATCATCATAATTTGGGGTGTGAATATCAATGACACAGTTAGGGATAACCTTGTCATCTAATGAATCATGGTGAATAAAATTCTTGGGTATTTATCAATACTATGGGAATGTCATCACAAAGAGGTTTATGAGAATGACACTGTAAGGAAGTAGGAAGCTATGAGATGAGATGAGATGAGATGAGGTGAGAGATCAAAAGTTTTGATTTTTAATTTAATCTCATTGGGATCATCATCATAAAAATTTAAAATATTAGGATTAATTTTACAATGAGCTCAGGATGCCTATTTTAACCTTGAGTTGAATTGATAGGAAAGTTGAGATGTTGAAACTCATGAAATGGAACATTCAGCAAAGGCTCAATAATAAGAATCTTGAAGACACCATGATTTTAGAATGATTCAAAAGTATAAGGGTTAGTGCCACATTGCATCATGTAAATAGATCCATTATGAGATAATTTAATGCATTGGTAGGTGGAATAAGTGATAGATCTCATGCAGTGAGTTCATGACCTACTAAGAAAGATGTTATAAGAAAGGAGGAAGTTAAAGATCATCACCTTCACATGGATGGTGATAGGTGGGATGGTAATGGGAATCCACATGCAACCTAGAGGAAGCATTTTCCTTTTATCATATTCTTATAATATGTTTCATATAGACTTGATATTGCATTAAAAATATCTAAGATTCTTAATGAAATTGAGAGAAGTGACATGTGTGCCAGAACCCTCATCAATCAATGCATGCTTGACTTAGATATTTATAATTTAGATGTTAATGAATAAAGGAAGATCATATACATGAAGTGGAATATTTTCAAGAATCATAAAATCTATGGTAAATTTTAGAGAAAGAGAAGTTTTTATGGTATCATCAATGTTGATATACATCTCTTCACATTATTGTAAAATACTATCTTCAAAACCAAATAAAGCCGCCTCCTATCCTACTAGTGAAGGAAAAGGGACATTTATCTCAAATAGGAGCTACATGAGGTTGATTTTATGATGTGGAGAAGTCCTCATAATCTTAAGGAATGAAATTTGGGATGGGAGATTAGTGATCTCCATAATGGGATCCCATTCATCATATCCCATAATAAGTTTCTTAGATATATGTGTGTAATGGTTAAGGAGGTCCTTGGAAGGAGGAGATGAAGTAAATTAGAATTTTTATTGATAAGAATGAAAATAATATTTGGAAAAAGGTGGTAAATCATGTCAATATGATGAACTAGTTGGTCTAAGTTGATTTTGAGAAGGAAAAGAAGTGTTAGTAGAAGCTTGAGGATCATTAGGATTGGAAGATGATGGAATAGTGGTAGAAATATAATGGGATGTGTTATCCAAGGGGGAATCAAAAATTGGATCATCAAAAGTGATAATATATTCATTCCCCAACTCATTTAAATGAGTTGGATAAGAATTTTGGATGACATGATATGTCTTATGGAAAGGAGTGTGGACAGGTTGGGAATCAATGAAAACCACCACCCTTCACATATTAGTCATGCTAACCACATTATCTTTAGAAGTTGTTTTAACAAGACTTTATACATTATTTATGGAATGGGTGGGATTGTCTTGGGTGTCTTAAATAGGTTGATTATTTGGTAAAGTATCTTTATAGATAGCTAAATGAGCATTTTCTTGATTCAAGGCTCGAGTTTTATTATTTGATTTATAGTCCTTAAAAGCAATCTCATATGCTAGTTTACACATACAAATAATTGAATTATGATCAAAATTAATTCCAAGAATAAATCCATAGCTAAATTATGAAGTTGTCTATAATTATCATGAGAATGACCCCAAATATCATGAAACCAATCAAATTTATTAGGATCATATCAGGATTTCATAGGATGAGTAGGGTCAAAATCTCATGAAAGAGGCTTGGGTAGATGCTTAATCAATTTAGCCTATGATAAGGGTTAGTGAACATTGATGTTATTGGGTGAAGAGAAATGAATATTAGTATATTTTTTAGAAGAAGGAGCTGGTTCTGAAGAAGGGTTAGGAATGATAGCTTGATCATTATGAATGGTGTCATAATAATTGATAACACCATCATTGGTGATATTGTAGTTTTTTTCTTAAGTAATAAACAAGGACCCATATAAGGTTGGGGTGGCTTGAATTGATGCATTAGGAAATATTGTCTTTTATCTTGTTCAATAGCCTCCTCCAAGGTACGTGGAGAGAGAGAGTATGAACTTGATATTGTAATTTAAGAAAGAGAGAATTTGTAAAGAGATGAAAAAGGTTGTCATATGCCATGTTATGTTCACATTTGTTTGACAAAGTATTACATCTCTTAACAAAGGCTTGGGTAGTTTCATTCTCATGTTGTTTGTAATTAATTAAATGGACCAAAGTTTTTTTAGGAAGATCATTAGTTTAAAATTCTTGAACTAAAGCATTTACTAAGTCCTCCAAATTAGAAATGGAATGAGATCTAAGTTGATTATACCAATCCAAGGCATCACCCATGAGGGTTTTGGCTAAGATCTTGGTAGTGGAAAATGTGTTTAATTTGACCCAATCCTTATAAATATTTCCAAATGTTTAAAGATGAAGGGTAGGATCAGTTGACTCATTATAACAAATTGTAGGTGTTATAACTCCTATATCAATGTTGGTAATTTTATTAATAATAGGTTCATTTTGTAGATGCTTAATGGTCTTATTGGCTAAAGGAGATTGAGGAATGAGATTGTCTTGATAATCTCGAAGAAGAAGGGGGGAACATTTTGTTTATGTGTTCCCCAAGACATTAGTTGCATATGAGATTGAAGATTAAGGAGGTGGTTTTGAATTCTCATCATTTGATTTTTATTATGATCTTGAAATGTATTCATTTAATTGAGATTTTGGAATAAAATTTGATTTTTTTTATTAACATTATAATCATTATAATTGATATTTGTGTTGTTCTTAGTGTCTTGGGTACCACTATTAGTGTTGATATGAGTTTGAGAAGAATTATGAGAATTTGAGGTAACAGTGTAAAAATTTGCTTGGGAAGCAAAAGATGGAATAATGAATGGTTAAGAGGAAGAATCATTAAAAACATGATTACCTTGGGTAGAATACAATTAACTAGTGGAATGATTAAGGATGGTGGACCTTATGAGAGGTCCACTAGATGTATAACCTACCATGTTAGTTGAGATACTAGGCATGGAGGTAGAAGAGGTTAAAGAAGAAGATGCCATGACATAAGGAGTAAAAATTTAAGGAATAGGTTGAGAACCAAAGAAAGTGGTACCTCTAAATCCCATTGAGAATTTAGGAGTAGGTGAATGAGGCTCTTCAATTTGACCAATAATCATGAGGTTGTAAATGGTAGAAGGATCCTTTCTTCTATGTTAAGGAAATTCAAAAATAAATAAAAGCATTTTGGGAGTATATTATAACTAAGTTTGGTAATCTAATGAGAAAATAGGATTATGTTGTGAATAGGTATGAGGGTTCCCATAGTTCATTGTGCAAGTGTAAATATGAACATTACTATAATCCAAAAGAAGAGCCCTACTCTGCCTATGGAGAACTTAATAAGATTGGTAAAGTTCATCATGTTTATTGAATATAATTCAGTATCATTATCCAATATAAAGTCCATGATGAAGGGAAAATAAGAGAGATGATAAATCAAAGGTCAAAAGAGGTGACTAAAACTATACAGGGTTGACTTGGTTGATTTAGTATAGAAATAAGGTCTATAAAATTATATAGGGTTGACTGGGTCAATCTAGTATAGTTTATAGAAGGTAGAAAAATCATTAGTTTTAATGGGTTGATCTAGTATAGAAGATAGGGAAATCAAGAAACCTAAAAATTATAGACACCTAAAACTAGCCATCGATGACCTCCAACAAGGCTTTTGACTAATTTCCACCTAAAATGCACAATTTGGCCTAAAAACACTAAAACATGTTAAATGATGTGAAACACAAATATTAAAGTTATGATTTTGGCTAGGGTATCCCTAAATGTGGCAATGCAATTTATGGCCTAGCTAACTGTGATTAGTTCATTTCAAGTCAAAATGTCAATTTTGCACCTGGGTGCTCTGGATTGATCTTTCCTATCAAATATATTTCACAAGACACATGCCTTTTTTATTTGTTTTTGGTAACATCCTAAATGGGAATATGGATCCAACACATCTAACATCACCTTCCAATTCCAATCCAATCAAATTTTGAACCAATAACAAGGCATTTTTATCAATCTGAGTAATTTGTGCATAAAGTGCTTAATCATGCTTAAGATATAATTAACCCTAATTAAGGCTTAATTAATAAATCCATGGAAACTTGTTGAAAACTTGTTTTTAGAAATGAACATTGAATATTTTCATCATCAAGTGACCTCATTTCTTGGGAAGACATCCCTAGGCCATAAATGCCACAAATATCAGGATTCATGCCCTCCATGCCTCATCAATGCCTTCCATGATACCCTCCATACCTCTTAATTTACCCTTCTTCCAATGTCATGATAAGGATAATTATAAACTTAATTCCAAAAATTGAATTAATCCTCAACCACACATCTCAATCTCTGGATGGATGGTTTAGGTTGATTCTAGACATTCTCAAAAATCTATAAATAGAGAGGCCATGAACATCATTTCTAAGCTATTTTGGTGCAAATTTATAATGCACAAATATATTAAAAAATCCATTGAAATTAGTGTTACCATTAAAAATTGATTCCAATCCAAGCCAAGACACAAGCCACAAGGTGCTAAGGAGAGATGGAGGTAGCAAAGCTTCCATTGCCAAGGACTTCATGAACACAAGCCGAGCAAGTCACTAAAACAAGAATTTTGAAGCATCCAAGGAAGGTAAAAGAGGTTTATTTTGCATTTTAGTTATGTGTTTTATTCATGTTTGTTAACTAAGCTCTCCCTAGTGTCTAGTCCTAGAGATATTATTCTATTTAGTGTGTTTCTTTCATTTTGTTTTCATTTTGAAACTAACACAATACTAACCATCCTCTCTTGAGTCAAATTCCTAGATCACATATGGCATGCCCAATTTGGAAAAAAGAGGGATGTTGCGTGTATGATCTTTCATTTTTCCCCTTTAGGGAACCCTTGGAATCAAAAGTGCCATTCTTATTGCAAGTATCCTAGTCTAAGGCTTAGAAATAAAGTCATCTAAAACACTTCCCAAAAACTTGTCAAAGTTTAGGTGACCTTGAAAATGACCCTAAAGTCTTTATACTTTAATGCTTTCTTTATTTTTATTCAAACTTGGTTTGTGAGGGGGACTTCATCAACTCCCATGAGTTCTTTAGGAAATCTTTGACCTAGGGTTTCACCTCCTAACATTGACTTCATTTGTCTCCTAGTTAGAGTTGCACACAGGATGTAGTGGTACTTTAGACATCACACTACACTGAGTGAATAGAAAGATGTAGTGGTTGTAGAAAGGACTAGACCTTTTTGTAACAAGCCAAGTGAAACAGACCCAAAATCCATGATTTTATTTTGCATTGTTTGGCATGAAAGTCATTGTGTAATTGATTCCCCTAGAATATTTGGAAACTTGTTAGATCTTAGACAAATCCCCACTTGCTATGGAAGTATTATTGGTACAAGGTGTACCTCAAGGTATATGTTGTAGTACTATCATTTGAGAGAAGGGGGGTGTAAAAAACCTAATATATAATGCATATTTACTTTTGGATGAACACTTAAAATCCTCTCAAATGATGTATATTGACAGATTCCAACAATACCAAGCAACCTTATTAGTTTAGGATCTAAAAGTGATTAATTAGTTGGTCTTATCCTATATTAAAGTCTTGTTTGGAATCAAAACTTGGTGTAAACAAAAAATTCAAACCAAACACATGGTCCTAACTTTCCTTTGAGCAAAGAGGTGTTATGCTGCCTACATGAGATCATCAATTTGGCTTGTTCAAAGTTCATCAAAAGCTTGAGAGTCATATCATCCACTTTGGCACAATTATGCTGCCCAATTGAGTCTAGATATTTACCAAAGTTTTTTAAGTCCTTCACTTATAATATAAATTTAAAATTTCACCTTTATAAGTTCATAGGGTTGATGTGTTAAGTGGGTTCACCATTTTTACTAAATTTGAGGGAACTTAGGTTAAATTTCCAATTTGAGTTGAAGGTCATTTTAGAATCAATATCATTAACAACATTTGATAGACTTAAGCCATTTTGTGCTATAAACTTACACTTTGAGTCTATGCACCACAACTTTTAGAGTCAATAAAAGTAGTGTTATGCTATCAAAATTGTGGGAAATTATCTTTTCCTTAGAACATTTTAAAAAAAACTTTTTTATCACACCTTTTGGGTAGTATAGTGTCATTACGTTACCCAAAATATTTCAAATATTATTTCATAGACCCTCTTGCATATATTTCAAATTTTTTCCTACATTTTCAAACCAATTCAAGTGTATTTTTGTGATATTTTGTCTAAAAATAGTTATACTGTTCACTTTTGTCTAGCTTATTTGTCAAAAGAACCAAGTTTTATACCATCTTTTGTGAGAAAATAAATTATTTCTAAAGTGACTTTTGTTTCATACCTTATACCTAGTTGATCAAGTTCATTTCCAAGAATCAAATTCCTTGTGTTTATTAGAAGTGTTTCAAATCCATTAGATTAAAACTTTCATCTATTTCAAAGTCTAGCTTTTGACACTGTTTGGCCAAGAGTCCTAGCACATGCCTTGTTTGAGCCTAGATTTTGACATCATGTTTGGCCAAAAGACCTAAAAAATTTTAAATTCCTATATTATACTAATTTTAAACACTTCAATCTTAGAGTTTGTCATTTTTATTTTTGGTCCATTTATTTGATTATCTTTATGTGAATAGTGAAATGCTAGATACTTCATGCTAGATTGTTTCCTCACAAATATTTGCACAAAACTTTTGATCCTTTTGACGAATCTAGACCAAGTTGGAACATCATATATTTTAGACATTATCCTTTTTATATTTTTTATAACTCTTTGACCTTTTATCACAAAACATTGACTATGGACCTTAACATATCTTACTACAACCATAGTGGAATCATGTACAATATAAGGATGAGTAATGTAGTTGTACAGAAAGAAATGGTGAAAAACCCCTATGCAGATAATATTTCTTATGAGATGGATTCTTATCCCTCTTATAATAATAAATTATGGGCACAAAGCCAACATCCATTGGCTAAAAATCTATTTAACACACCACTTTATTCATAACAAGACCAAGAACAAACCACACAATACCTAGCTAAAATACCCATAGTGGATGAGTTAGTTCTTCAACAGTCATATTCTACTAATATGGATTCCACGTATGATCCATTTTTATTTGAGTGAGATTTTGGTTAGAGCCATAGAGGTAGGGGCCAAGTTTCTAATAGACTTTCCCCATGAAAATTTACCAAGTCTAGTAAGAGTACCACACAATATCATTTACGATCAATAGGCTTATTATAGCAATCCTATGGCTCTAGTTCAAACAACGTACCAAGATCCTAATATATCTAATCGAGGTAGAAAAATAATAGAAGATCACTTTAACCAAATATATATAACATATCAAACCTACCTAAATATAGCACATGATTTTAATTAGATGAACATGGTGAGTAAGCCTCTCATTGACCTAGTTCCTTTAATATGAGCATTGATAGAGTTAATTAGACAAGAGAATTTAAATTCTGACCCATTCATACAAACCGCTTTGATAGATAAATTGATGCATATGCTCATTATTAAAGAAATGCCTTTGGCCTCTACACAGAATAGTGAACCAAATGTATTAGATAATGTGTAAACAACATCCAATCTTGATCAATGTGGTATTAATGCACAAACAATTAGCCAAAAACATTTGCCTGTAATTAATCCTATGAATAGATTAGCATACTAGGGAATAGGAGTTTCTACACCCCAACATCAATTAGTTGCTTCCTTAAGTATACAACATATGGGATTAGGTAATCAAACAATGGCTAATGTCACACCTCAATGATAGAATGTGAATAACCCTACTCTTCCTCAACAAGTAATGAGTAGTATTCCATAACAACAGACACAATCTAGTGTATCAAAGTAATAGAGGATAAATACATTACCACCTGAATTAGGGGCAACAAATGTTCCACCTCACCAAGTAATGATGAACATACCTCTTCAATCATAAACTAATATGCCAATTCAAAACCAAGTAATGACTAGTCAATAATGTGCAAATATTGGTCAGCAATAGATGCTAAATCTATAACCTATTTTCACTTCCTCGTAGGTATTTATGCAATAAGGATGTCCCCATATTTCTCAAGTACCTATTAGACAACTGTTGCTTCAAAATGTGCCATAAATTTAGAGACAGATTCTTAGACCACAAGTTCCCACTCAACAACAAGGTTTGATTAGTTGATAACATGTCCCTTTTCAACCATAGTAGGCACAATATAGCTATATCCCTCCGTCCCAACCACAAAATTCTCCAAGTCAAATCTTTATTGCCAACCTAAACCAGAATATCATGCAACCAATTATGAAATTTCAAGTACATCCCAATCCACATATACATATTCTTGGTCCATTCCCTAACCAAACCAATATACCCCAACATGTTCTCCATCATACCCTGGTCAAAGTGTCTCACTTGTGACCTCCCAACCATATACCCAAATTCTCCCTCAAACCAATGTTCCTTCTAATTTATTATCCTAGGAATTGCAATAGATGAAGGATGTAATTGCTACCATTCAAGCTGGTAAATAGATTAAAAATTTCAAATTGGATGATGTGTGTTCCTACCCATTCAACATGGAGTATTTGTAGAAACTATTTCTTCCAGGATATGAACCACCAAAATTTGACAAATACAAAGGGAAAGGTGACCCTAAGGCTCATTTGACCAAATTCGTTATCACATGTCAACCAGTGGCATATAATGACATATATTTTGTCATTATTCCCAAGGAGCTTGGCTAGACAAGCCTTGGAGTGGTTTTTAAAGTTGCCTAAAAATTTAGTAACATATTTTGATGATCTTTCTAATAAGTTTGTGCAACACTTTTCCTATAATCTCAAGCATGAGATTTCATCAGTGGACTTAATGCAAGTAAAGAAAAAATATTATGAGAGTTTTTCAAGTTATTTATAGTGATGGAGAGCCCTTGTAAGCCATTTCACCCATAGTTTACTAGATAAACAATTAGCCACTGTGTTTACTAAAAATTTGCATAGTGAGATAGCTTATCATTTGGAATTACAATGTGCACATACTTTCAAGGAAATCATCAAAAAAGCCTTATTGATTGAGTTCTCATCAATAAAGGAGTTATCAATCTTAATTAAACTAATCAAAATAAAGGTACCAATTAGGGAAATTACCAACATCCCATTCAAGTGCCAACATAATAACTGATATAGGCTAATAACCAAGAAAGACTGAAGTAATTTAAGCACAATAGGAATGTTGTGGGAAATGGAGTAACCAAATCCCATCATGTCCAAATGGTGCAAACATCATTTGCATAACCATTTCATCTTAATCATACCTAAAAACCTCTCTAACCAATACTACAAGCACAACAACTAAGACTTACACAATAAATACAACATCTTTTACCATTACAAACCCCTCCTCCTAAGAGAATCATGCTTTCACATGATGTCTTTAGTGACCTAGGAGAAGCTATTAAGTCTATATTTCACAATCTTGCTACCACTAATCTAATTAGTTATCCTATACAAAATCATTATCCATAAGGCATTCCCTATCCTGATTGGTACTATGAAAACAAATTCTATGACTATCATCAAGCTAATGGGAATAATCTATGAAGATGTGTCCAAATCAAGCATTTAATTGAGAATATGTTAGAGAATGGAGAGATAACATTGGATAATGATGATTCCACTTCTAATAAAACTCTTGGGATTTATCAAAAACCCTTTCCCCAGCATAAAAATTAGTAGTAGCAAAATAATCAGTAATAACAACAATAATGACTAGTGCAACAATAAATTCAACAATATCAAAAATCAAAAGTTGAATTAGTAGAATAAAAAAAATTAGCAATATAAGCCACAATGATATAACAATGGACAAAACCAATGTCAGAATGGTAACAACCAACAAACCTACCATGTATTTTTGCATGACTACAATAGGGTTATAGGTCATATTGTAGGGGGTATCATTAATACCATCTCCATTAATCCTAGACCAAGAACTAATCAACCTAGACCATTGCTAAACAACAACATTTAGCCAAATTACATGGATAGTCCTTATTTGACCTAGGAATGCATACAATTAAACAAGCAAATTAGGAACTCCCCTTTTGGACATTATATCGATAACTCATCCTTACCACATGCCCAAATTCAAGTGCACTGGAAACCAAGACTTGTCCTATCTTATCCCACACCATTCCCAACATTGGTTAAAAATAATGGTCTAGTTTTTAATCTTGATTATGTAATCACAACTCAGAGGTCAAAGATTACTATCCTAGGCCCACAACCATCCACCACTTTTCCTATCATTTAACCAATCATTTAGCTTCAGAATAAACCATTAACTACTGACCAAGATAAGAAATTTGATATTGTGGAAAAATTATAGAAGACACCATCACAAATTTCTATTTTAGATTTGTTGTGAATGTCAATAATCCATAAGAACATATTTAATGAGTTTTTAACCCAATCCACTATTTCTAATGACACATCCCCTGCTAAATTTCAAGCTTTGGTTGGACACCTAGCTCCAGCCCAACAAATCACACTCAACCAAATTGATCTGTCTTCCCTTGGTCCACTCTATAATAATCCATTATACATAGAAGTTTATATAAGATGACATAAAATGAAACATTTCCTTATGAACAATGGATCTAGCCTTAACATAGTGTCTCTAAAGCTCATCAAGCTCCTTGGGTACATAATGGTAGATCTCCAACCATAAACAATAACCATCAAAGCCTATGATAATCAAGAAAGATAATCACAAGGCACCATTAGTTTTCTAGTTATCATTGGGCCTTTGGCGCATGATACACTTTGTCATGTGATTGATATTGAGTTATCATATAATATGCTTCTAGAAAGGCCTTGGTTATATGAGATTCATGTAGTCTTGTTAACACTGCACCAATGTATCAAGTTTTCCCACTCAGGGATGAAAGTGAATATTCCAAGAGATTTACACCCATATGAACACTACAATCATCTTGAGGCCAAATTTAAAATCTATAATTATCAATACGACATGAATCCAAATTCCAAACAACATAAAGGAAAGGATATACTTATTGATCATTCACCAAATAATTACACAGATCCTAATATCTTAGATTCCCTTTCCCACATACTACCTCCTAAAGCTTCTAATAATTTCACCATTTCAGATAATGGACTAGGAGAGTATGTGACCCATGATACATTTCATATTTCCAATCTTACTCAGAATTTGAAAACCTTTAGGCAACCTAAAGTCACCCCACATATACATTGGCAACAAAAAAACAAAGATAAGGAACTTGTCACATTTGTACCAACATCTGGCCTAGAACCCAACCCTCTTGAAGGGGATGAATCATGGTTATAAAATTAAAACCAAGCTTATTTTTATAAAAATACAAAGTATCCTATTCCCAATAGGATCATGGAGCATCATAATTATGAAGGAAGAGGCCTCAGACTAAATCATCAAGGAACTATCGAGCTAATTTCCATGACAAAGTATGAAAGACCTTATAGAATTAGATTTAAACTACCTGAGGGTGACCCCACATATCTTATTCAAACTCAATCACCAACAACTAGTGATGATGATGTCAACAATGAAATAGAGTCTTATCATTGCCTCACCTTTGATGACCTAGCAAAAACTAACATATTTGGTGATAATTCCATTTGTACCCTTACCCTAGTCATTCATCACAACCCTTTGTTATTATATTATCCCCAAATAATAGATTGGGACCAACAAAAATCTAATCTACCAATTGATGAGTTCTATAATGATGAGGCATTCTATAAGTTTTTAGGCCTTAGAGATAATGTTTCATTGAGAGATCACAAATCAGGATTCTCAATCACATTGGATCTTGTAGCTTATTTTTGAGAGTGAGTGAACACCCTTAGCCAAAAACAAATAATTAAAACATCAAGGTCTCAAAGTAAAAACCTCTTTAAGGTGATTTTTAACCAAGGAAAAAGTAAAGATAAAGGCCAATCTAGTAGTGAAAACCTATTTTAGGCACCATTAGATGGGGGTGTTCATTCTTCTTTAAATCTAGACTAGGATACCACCAACGATAAACTCATCTATGAATTTGAGTTTAGATTTAAGCAATAACAAGTATTTGATCAAATTCTTCAAGAATTTGCAACTAGTTTTGTCACATGGCTAGATCTCCCATTAGGGGACTCAGAGTCATCAAGCTTAGGAGAAGTTGAAGAACAAGTCATAATGGAGGACCCTGACATAATTAAATAGTTCAAGTCATTGCCTACTATCTTAGAAGATGGTTTGACCCTTCTAGTCGAAGATAAAATAGAGGTAAATATAAGGACTCCATCAGACTTAAAATGGATAAAATTAAGAGCATCCCTCACTGAAGAAGTACATGATGTCTTTATATCTCTATTGAGAGAATTTGTAGATATCTTTGTATGGGCCTATTTTGACATGCTAGGTTTAGACCCCACCTTAGTTTTACACCACCTTGTAGTTAATCCCAATGCCAAATTGGTAAAACAAAAATTACATAAGATGCATCCTTACATTGTTGTATTGGTAAAAAAAGAGTTGGAAAAAATATTAGAAGCAAGATGTATCCGATCCATTGACTACTCATAATGGATCTCTAATGTGGTACCTATTAGTAAAAAGCCTGAAGGGATCATAGTTTGTACTAATTTTTGAGAAATCAACAAAGTTTGTCCTAAAGATAATTTTCCCTTTCCTAATATCAACATGATCATCGAATCTATTGTAGGTTATGAAATGATTTCATTCATGGATGGCTTTTTAGGATACAACCAGATCAAAATAGAACTACAAGACCAACATACATTCACCACTCCATGGGGAACATTTCATTATTAGGTAATGTCATTTGGTCTTAAGAATGTTGGAGATACATATCAAAGTGCCATGACTATCATATTCCATGATATGATGCATGATATTATTGAAGACTATGTCAATGACATATTAAGAAAATCTAAAACTAGGGCCGACCATATAACAGTGCTGCATAAGATATTTGAAAGATTACGGGAGTATAAAGTCAGAATCAATTCAAAGAAATGTCTATTTGGTGTAACTTCAAGAAAATTACTTATCTTCATCATGTCTCATAGAGATATTGAAGTCAATCTGGCTAAATTACATGCTATAATTGAGATGTCACCACCAACCAATTTAAAGTAACTTCATAGTTTTTAGGGTGAGATCCAGTCAATTCGATGCTTCATCTCTTAGTTAATAGACAAATTCCCTTGATTTACACACCTTTTGAAGAAGGGAGTTACATTTCACTAGGATGATCACTACCAAACATCTTTTCAACAACTTAAAGACTATCTTGTTAATTTAGTTGTTTTATTACCTCTTATGCCAATAAAGCCATTCTTGTTATACATATCAGCTACTGGCCATACTCTGGGGGCACTCTTGGCTCAACATGATGATAATAAAAAAGAGTATGTTATATACTACCTAAGTCATACCTTGGTTACTAAGAACATAACTATGCACCTATTGAAAAATATTATCTAGCCATGGTCTTCATAGCTCATAAACTATGCCATTACATGTTAAATAATAAGACCACAGTCATTTCAAAAGTAGATCGACTCAAATATCTACTATATTACAAGGTAGAATGGTTAAATAGATCATGTTTCTTAGTGATTTTGACATAGATTATGTCAATCAAAAGGTAATCAAGGGATAAGTTCTTACAGATCAACTTGCTAAAGCACCTCTCATAGACACACATCCACTCACAATTCAAATTATTGATGAATCCATAATGACCATCATTGACACACTCTTTGAGGAACAACCCTAGAAAATATATTTTGATGGTTCATTTACTACACATGGATCATGGGTAGGCCTATTGTTTATTACATCATAGGGGGATCTAATCCCTCAATCATTTAGAATCAACTTTCCTTATACAAACAACATGGCTAAGTATGAATCACTTATTATAGGACTTCGACAAGTAGTGCATTAGAATATATCTCATCTCCAAGTTTATATTGATTCTTAGTTAATCATCAATCAGGTCACATATCATTTTTAGACCAAAGATGACAAGTTGATTCCATATAAATCCATGGTCAACACTCTTAAGCAATAAATTTCAAATAATTAGTTTGAGCACATACCAAGGGCTAGTAACAGAACTATAGATGGAATAACTACTATTGGCTCTCTAATTTGACAAATAGATAAAGTTAGAGAGTATTAGTTCCTCATCAAGAATTTGTCAGCACCAGCTCATGAACCTTTAATCATTGCCATGATTTATAATATTGTTGTTCCTAATTCTATCTATTACTTAGACCTTTACAATTACCTTCATGACCAAGTTATACCACCTAACCTATCACAAAAATAAACCAAAGCCTTCATTCATCATTCCACTCATTATACTCTACTTGGATCCACCCTTTATCATCATAGTTTTGATGGAACTTTTCTTCATTTTTTAACTTCGATAGAGTCTACACTAGTGTTAAGATAAGTTCTTGAAGGAGTATATGGCACTCATTATAGAGGGGCAGTCCTATCCAAAAATCTCTTATGTATTATTTATTATTGGCACATAATAGATGTAGATATCATTGCATATGTAAAAAGGTGTGACAAATGTCAATGGCATGCTAATATGATTCATGCCCCAACAAAAACTCTAAAATTGATGTTGACACCATGGCCATTTTCTACATGGGGACTTGAAATCATTAGGAAGATCAACCCCACTTCATCTAATGGCCATAAACATATCTTTACCACCACTGAATATTTCACTAAGTGGGTTGAAGGTATACCCCTCACTTACATGACTATAAAGAAAATTTATAAATTCATTTTAAACCATCTCATTTGTTGCTATGGTATCCCTTCTAAAATTATATCTAATAATGGAGTATCATTCAATAACAAGGATGTAGACCAAATATGTACTAAATATAATATCACGCAACATTTTTCTACAACATATTACCCTCAAGGTAATGGCCAAGCTGAGGCATCCAACAAAGCCATTGTCAATATTCTCAAAAAGATTATCAATGATACCGGTTATGATTGGCACTTGCATATATTCCCTACCCTTTGGGAATACCGTACCAATCATCATACTCACACAAGAGCCACTCCATACTCACCTGTTTGTGGTACTGAATCCATCCTTCCCATTAAGGTTGAATTACCTTCAGTACACATCTCTTTCAAGCATGTCCTAGATGATCATGACTATTGAGTAGCTCACCTACAAGATCTAGACCTACTTGATGATAAATGCATAGCCACACTCAATAATCTTCAAGAATATCAAAACTGACTCAAAGGCCACTATAATCAATGTGTTAAGTATAGAACATTTGAACTTGGTGATCTTGTTCTTAAGGAAAACCAAAAGAATACCACAACTAAGAAGAAGCATAAAAGGAAATTCAAACCAAATTGGATAGGGACTTTCATCTTTACTATAGATTATGGATTAGGAGCATATAGGCTTACCACACCAAATGGAGATGAACTTCTTGAGTAGATGAATATTATTCATCTCAAGTGGCACTATACTTAAATGCTAAGGTGTATTATCTGTAAGGACCATTTTAGTTATGCCATTTTATCACTATTCTTCTTTGTACAAATGCCATCCTTATCCATCCTCTTTACTGTATCCATTTTCTTCTTCCATTCTATTGACTGAGTGTGTTCTAAAGCCTAGCCCATTTGACCTTGGTTTTTTCCATTCATTATGTAGTTTCAACATCAAGGTATCTGATCATTTTCATTAGTTGGTTCAAGTAATTCAGACAAAGATCATATTCTAGGATAGTATGATTGAAGTTTAGCAATTTCATCCTTCATTTTTTATGCCTTTCTTACCACCGATCTTGATACTAATTATAACCACCTTTGGGAAAAATAGTACCATTGATCTATGCCATTGTGTCTTGGTTATAACCACCTATGGGAAAACTATGGGAAACATTAAGCCTTGATGTACCAACTTGCCACTTTCTATGTTGTAATATGTCTTTTTACCAATTGTGCCTATTTTGTTTTAATTGACTACTACACTAGTCAAATTTTTCCAATGTATGGTAAAACTATAGTAACTTGAGGTCCTACTCTGGGGCTATGTAGGTAGCACTCGATACTTTTTAAGGTTAGCTCAATCACTCTTCACACCACACTCTCACCATTTTGTGAGTAAATTTAATTTTTAACACTCTCACCATTTTGTGAGCAACCCAAGCCTCGCTCTCACCATTTTGTGAGTAACCTAAGCCACACTCTTACCATTTTGTGAGAAACCTAAGTTTGAATGCTCTCACCATTTTATGATTAACATAAGCCATGCTCTCTCTATTTTGTGAGCAACTTAAGCCATGCTCTCACCATTTTATGAGAAACCTAATTTTAAACACTCTCACCATTTAGTGAGCTTGAACCATTTGGTGTCTCATCATTCTTGATAGAGTTGAGATACTTAAAAAATTATAAAAACATTTGTAAAATCATTATAAAAGAACAAAAACATTAACCACTTTTTTTCCTTAAGGAATTTGGGAACCCTTACTAAGTTTCAAGAAAATCACTTGTCATTTAGTTTCCCCATCCTTTTGGCCTTTTTTCTCATGCACTTGTTATTTTACAAGACCATTCCTCTTATTCTCTCACATATATTATATTTGTTTTCATTAGTTATCACATTCTTCCCATTCCCTAGGAGAACTACATTTGAAATGAAGTTTTTTATTGGATATTACATCCATAGAACTATGTAGGTAACATCCACTTACCTAGTGCATATGGATACAACTCAGCTACCCCCTTCCTTTTCTTCTATTCCCTCATGTTGTTCATTTGTTAAGTTGTCACCTATTTTATAGGGGTAATGTTTGTAGGGTTTCTATTGCATTATTTGTTTGTTTTTTTCTACTTATTTTATTTGTTTGTTTGATTATTTGTTTTCTTTCAATACTATTGCCTTGATTAAATTTATGTGTGTTCACTAGGTGATTCCTTACCCGCACTTATACTTGAATCCATCCAACTTCATATTTTTACATTGTCACATGGTTTCTATCATTGGTGAATTGTTTTATATTGAGTATTGGATTACAGGAGCCAGTCGTCATGCATATTTCAACTAGGTCTTCATGATGTTATACCATGATGCCTACCGACACTTGCTATAGTAAACCTCAACTTCAAAAAGTATATTCAGCAATGGTAGCATCTCTTTGGCACTGACATCCCGATTCCATCTTAATCATATCCTAAATAGAGTAATTAACCATGCAAGAATTTCAATCTTTATTAGATCAGATGAGCATCTCCCTACTAGAAGGTTATTCCAATTCATCATTACCCTCTATGTTAAGTTATCATCATCCTTGGCTAAGTTTATCATGTTTACCATAATTAAGGTCCAATGATTATAATTGCCTATGGGAAAATAATTGCACACCATCCCACCTATATTTCTCAATGATTATAATTGCCTTTGACCAAATCATGGTGTTTTCACCACTTCCCCTTTTTTGCCCATACAAGGGCAAATTGTTATCTTATTTGTCTGTCTTAACTAGGCTAGCTCCATCTTCTCAATGATTATAACCGTCTTTGGGCAAATCATTGTGTTATTATACCATGTTACCACTATTAGGGTATAATGTTTATAACCACCTTTGGGTAAATAATTATGCACCATCCCACTTGAATTCTCAATGATTTTGACTACTTTTTTAGTATCATTATGTTTTCAACCCATCATATTTCTTTTCTTTGGTCCCCTCATTTCACTTCTTTCTTTTCGAGCGATTGTTTACTGATGTACTTATGCCAATAATTCCCTTGAGGGGGCATCATGTAGTTAGTTTATCATCATTGTAATTGTAGGCATACAAGACCTTTTAATTATTTGATAAGATCTTACTATGCTTATACCTTGAAACACCTTCCCAAATAAGGACAAATTACATATACCTAAAATTGGCCATCAATGACTTCTAACCAAGCTTTTGACCAATTTCCACCTAAAATACATAATTTAGCCTAAAAAGACTAAAACATGCTAAATGATGTGAAACAAACATATTCAAGTGCTAATTTTGGCTAAGGTATCCCTAAATGGGGCAATGTAATTTACAACCCAGCTAACTATGATTAGATCATTTCGAGTCAAAATGTCAATTTTACACCTGGGTGCTCTAGATTGATCTTTCCTATCAAATATCTTGCACAAGACACATGCTTTTATTATTTGTTTTTAGTAAAATCCTAAATGGGAATATGGATCCAACACATCTAACATCACCTTCTAAGTCTAATCCAATAAAATTTTAGACCATTAATAAGTCATTCTGATCAATCTGAGTAATTTGTGCACAAAGTGCTTAATCATGTTCAAGAGCTAATTAACCCAAATTAAGGCCTAATTAATAATTCCATGGAAACTTCTTGAAAAAATATTTTTAGAAATTAATATTGAATATTTGCATCATCAGGTGACCTCATTTCTTGGGAAGACATACCTAGGCCCTAAATGCCACAAATATTAGGATTTATGCACTCCAAGCCTCATCAATGCCTTCCATAATGCCCTCCATGCCTCTTAATTTCCCCTTATTCTAATGTCATGATGAGGATAATTATAAACTTAATTCCAAAAATTGAATTAATCCTCAACCACACATTTTAATCTCAAGATGGATGGTTCATATTGATTCTAGACATTCTCAAAAATCTATAAATAGAGAGGCCATGAACATCATTTCTAAGCTATCTTGATGCAAAGTTATAATTCATAAATAAATTCAATAAGACATTTAAACTAGTGTTACCATGCCAAATTGATTCCAATCCAAGCCAAGCCATAATCCAAAGGTGCTGAGGAGAGATAAAAGTAGCCAAGCTTCCATTGCCAAGGATTTCATGAGCACAAGCTGAGCAAGCCACTATAATAAGCATTTTGGATCATCTAAGGAAGGTAAAAAAGGGTTTCTTTTGCATTTTAGTTATGTGTTTTATTCATGTTTGTTAACTAAGCTCTCCCTAGTGTTTATACCTAAAGATGTTATGCCAATTAGTGTGTTTATTTCATTTTGTTTTCATTTTGGAATTAACACCATACTAACCATCTTTTCTTGAGTAAAATTCCTAGATCACAAAAATAGATTGCAAAATGAAACAAGCTAACTTTGTAAGTAATGAAAATAAGTAAGTATTGAAAAGAAATAAATAACCAATTAGATTAATGCTAACCAACCCATTGAAACACAAAGTAAAATCTTGCACTAACACTAGATAATGCAAGATTTTCCATACACAATTGATCAAAGAGAAAGAAAACAACTTGAAAAGTAAATATAACTAATTGATCAACCTGATTGTTAATTAGCTTATTAATAATGGTTTTAAATGTGATTGGAAGTTGGTTATAAGCAATGTACTAGATAGTAATTTAAGGATGGTTTCAGGTAGTTTTGGTTGAAAGGGAATATACTAGCAATGATACAAGCTTGGTATTGGGGCCTACCCCCTCACTTAACACACCACAATAATAAAGGTGTCAGGTGCTTAGCCAAAATATACCATTAACCATGCTTTATACTTGACTAGAGCATCAAGTCAACTTCCCCCTTAGTGATGAAATCCAAGTAGGTTGGGCTTGGATAGATAAAATGTTAAAATATTTATTTATGTTTTGTGATTTAGCCATGTGTGCATAAAATATAAATAGTAAAACTAAGTGATTAATTAAAAATCCCCTAATTAGACTATGTGAACTATTCTAAGCATGCAGCAGTAGGAAAAGAAAGGTGTGAAATAATTACTAACATATATGATGTTAATTCTAACTTTGAAATAAGGTATAGTGTTGAAATTATATTCATTAAATATATAATAGGGTTGATAGGTTCAAACTTATACTATGGAAGCAAATTTTGAAAATGAACTGGGTTGGTAATGTCGATCTAGTTATTTCAGACAACACACAAAACATAGAATTGGGTCAATAGTGTCGATAAAATTGACTATGAAAGAGAAATTTTGAAGACTAAAAAATTTTAAAGGAAAGATAGAAAATTAAAAAAAGAGAGTTAGAAAGGAACCTTGGTGGATCAAAGATGAAATTAAATAATATTGTTGATAAAGAACCTTAAAGTATGGTTGATAAACCTACAAACTAGCTCGATAGGATCGATCATGTTGTATAAGAGCCTATTGAAAAAGTGATAAAATGTTAAGGGGTTGAATGGGTCAACCTACTATGCTGAACTAGGTGTCTAAAAATCTAGAACACTATACTAGGTTAACTAAGTCAATCTAATTATCTATTCCTATAACTTGTGCACATAGATAAAAAGTTGGGTTGACAAAATCAATCAAGTATGTCAAAATATATTATAAAAATTATGATCAAAATAAATGAAGGTAAAAGTGAAAAAATCCTACAAGGGTTAGTTCATGTTGGGTTCACTATAATGTATGCAATCAAAAATGCATCATGTTTATGAATTAATCCTAGATCGATAAGATAGATCATACCGACACTTCTGATTGGGAATAAACTCATTAAGTAAGAGCATGACTAATATGGGAATCCACTAGACCCAATTAGGGGATCACTTGTATCACTTGTCACAACACATCATGATAGGAAGGGTTATAAAGCCTACAATCTAACATAATCACACAACAACCCTAATGGAGTCCTAAGGTTTAAAACATTCACTCCATTCTAATAACAAGAAAGCAAAATCTAATCTAGTGCACACCAAAGCTTGTGGCATAAAGTGGGGGGTTAGAAGCAATAAAATAAAAAAACTAAACTAAACATGTATTAGAAGACATATACTCATGCTAATGTATATTAAATCCTAATACATAGAGAGAAGAATACAAATACATTATTTATCTACTCTTACAAAGGAGAAATAAAGTTAGGAATACTTACCTTTGAAGATGAACCGATCGAGCCTCAATCTCTCCCTTGGTCAAGGTGATTCATAATAAATTATTGTGGTATGTAAGGATAACCATGATAAAACATCTCTAGGATACATAACCTATCTAAGCATCCAAAATACTTCTCCACAAGACAAGATCCATATCTCCAAAGAAAGTATGGAACCTTAGGCTTTATTCCTTAAGTAGAATGGTCAATAAGAATATGTTCACTCAAACTTCTTCACCAATAATTATTCTATTATGAAATGGTGGGAAATTATCTTATATATATATAGGTGGATCTTTCCCTAAATCCTTCTGAGAATGTTAGTTGTACATGGTCAACCCAATCAACCTAGTGTGTTTTTTAGGATAATTTACGAGGTTTGTGCTAGGTTGATCAAAAGGCTAAAAAACAAAGAAAGTAAAGAATATCCCTAAACTATATTGGGTAAAACTAGTCAAAATAGTATAATCAATAGTTAAAAAGGAGTTTAAGGTAAGAAAAGGAGGAATGAAAGGAAGAAAATACTAAAATAGGTAGGACTGGGAAGAATAAACTTAGGGTTAATGGTTTTAGGAGACAAGTGTGTAGATGGCAAGTGGAAAAAGGAACAATAATCTTATGAAGCACCAATGGACTAACCACACCTTTCCAGATGCACCCCTTAAGGCATGCACTTAGAGAGATTAATAATCGATAGGTTCCTACCAGATACAAAGTGTCAATAATCAATAAAAGTTTGAAAATAGTATTTGTATACATAAAGTACTTATGTAGTAACATCAATCACTATCATAGAAACAAAAAAATAAGTGCATGGAAAATGTTCATGCCCCTCATCTGATCCATCATCCTTAAAATTGATATAGAATTCTATAATATATATATTAGTTTTCTCAATCTTATGAATCTAATAAACCTACTCAATTTGATCTATGTAACTTGATAAATTTGCTCAATTTAATCCATGTAGTTATCTCATCATGACATATAATTTGTCAGTTGTTTCTTATATTCTTATAAAAATTCACACAAATGTATCATATATTCCTCAAGCATATAATATATGCCTCAATATATCAACATATCCTAATCTAAATCACATAATTTGACTAAAAATATGCATCATATATTTATCAAGTCTTGAATTGATAATACAAGATTGCTATATGCCCCACTTTTAAGGTGAGGGATGAAGCTTGTGAATCACTCACCTCAAAATAAAAGAGTTATATGCATAGTTATATAAAAAATTTAATCATATAAAATATGTGTGATACCATCATAAGATATCCCATCATTAAAATATTTTATTAATTACACAAATATGAAGCATATAATCTAAGATAATGTGCATACAAATTCCATGCCAATTTAATACAGTAATTAGGCACATAGTAATAGTTATTATAGTAACATCACAAATAGATGCATGATATAAATAATGTCATCACAAATAAAAGAAAAATGCATGAAATAAATCATTCACCAAGCTCAATGACCATGTAAATATTCACACACATACACATAATCTCATCATCATGATGCAAAAAATTACTCAAGACATAACTCGAATATGACCTAATGTGGACACATCATGGCCATGACATAGACTAGACGATCCTCAACACAATTGACTCATGATGTGATAAACACAATCAATATAGTCATAAAAACATACAATGTAACACTCACCAATGATCAGATAATGTAATAGTAATCAATGATCACACAATGTAATAGCCATTAATGATCACACATATAACACACAATGTAACATACATCAATGGACACACATTTAGGAATCAATAACATCAAATTTTTTTTAAAAAAAATCAATGCTAGTCTACACAATCAAGTAACAACATCATCAAAACATAACAAACTATAAAATCCATGGAATATAACACCCTAAAAAGTATATACAATAAAAAACTATATATAATTATTATATGTATCTCAATATGATCAATGCAATGATTTTATAAATATATAACCTATAAGGCATATCAATACACTCCTAATATAGGCATCCCCCTAATGTAGAAATATATCCCTTGGTTATATGGATTGTCATACTTTTATATGTCCATGTATCATATGTAACCTATATGTCTTGCATCCCACTCAATATTTTTAAAATAATATGCTTAGGAAATTTATATGTAATCTACTATGTATATGATAAATAACATAATTAAATCATGTAACTATGATATCATGTCATGCATAGATCCTAATTTTTATTTTTTAAAATATTTTGATTTTAATTTTAATTTATTTTTTTGTATTTTTCAATTTGAGATGCTTACATGTAAAAAAAATGTAAGTGCATGATGTTTTTAGGGTTATTTATAGGTTTTAATTCAATATAATCCAAATAAAAAAACATATTAAAATATTCTTTATAATCACAAATGGTCCTAATCAATTTAGTTTGACCTTGCCTTTTATTTCTTTATCTGCATTGGTGTTTTTTTATTTTTTTAAAGTACTGAGTCACCAATTTCAAACTCTAGAGATCAAATATTATTGTTATATTCTTTCTTAATTTGGTTCTAATATATTTGTATATGTTTAATAACATGTATTTATTTTTCATTTAACATTTCTAATTGTTGCAATCATTTTTCATTTTATTCAATGATATCCTTTAAAGAAACATGCACATGTAAGGATGGTTTATATAGATATAAAGTAATTAAAACTTATGTAACATAAAAAATATAATAATGAGTATCCCAAGTGGGAATGTGAACACTCATACATTAGGCCCACAAGCCATAAATAATCTAATTATGCAATCCTCAACATGTTTTGAAACTATTTTGTTTATGATTTTAACAATGTCTTATTTGTTTCCTCTATTTTCCCATTTCCTTATGGATAATATTAGGTGGAAAATGTATGATGAATTTTTTATTTACCATAATATTTATTAACAATATTATTCTTTAAGCATGGCCCATTATTTTTTGATAATACCTAAAGGGAGACAAAATCACAAAATGTTATTAGTTGTAAAAAACCATGATATGTCTTCCCCTGTACTTGATTAAAATGAGGCTACCTAAACCCATTTTGTAAAATTTTATATGGATATATTGATGAAATCATGACCCTTTGATTATTATGGATTAATATTTCTTAACAAATCAAATCCCAAAGAGAAATTAGCCACATGGATAAAATAGGTTGTAACTTTTGTGAAGGAAAATAATTCAAATTACCATTCTTAATGTCTTACACTTTATGTAAAAATAAATATAACTATGGTGTCCCCATCTACTATCATAATCAAGGGTTTTTGTAAATGTCATATAGTAAAAATATCTAGATCATTCGTGATGTCCACAGGAACAAGAGAAGCTACACTAGAAATTGCATCCACAAGATAATTATTTCTTCAAGGTATGATATTAATTAGTATCTTATCAAAGTATGTCACTCAAAGCTATACCATATCTCTACATGGGATAATTTTTTTCTTCTTTATCTAGTTTTCATATAAAACCTAGTTAACTATACATTTAAAATCACCATATACTTGATAATTTATTTGTAATGTGCATGCAATAAATAACCATAAAATCAACACCTCATATTCCACTAAATTATTTGTGCAAGAGAGCACTAAGTGTATGAAAATGACATAGGATTTCGATGAGGATTGATTATAATGATTCTTACCCTAATGCATAATGAAAATTTAGATCAATCAAGTACATAATCCACTTATTATTGTCAATATCATGTGCAATAAAAATAGTTTGAAAATTATCATTGATTAGTGTTGTGTCAAGTAGTAGTGTTGTGGATAATTGATAAGAAATTACCTATCCATTTACATATATTTTAGACATAAAATTTAAGTCAAATTCTATAAGTAACATCACATATTTATTTATGCATCTTGATAGATATGGATTCATCATGAGATTATTTAGTGGATCCACCTTTGTGATGACATGTGTCTCAATATTAAACATGTAATGTTACAGCTTTTGTGTTAGGAAAAAAAAATGTCATGAAAAATTTCTCGATTAAATTATTATTTTTTCATAATATACAAGTGCACAATATAGACACACACATTTATTAATAGTTACTTGACAATGCTAATTCTTGACACATCCCAAACCATGACTTTCATGCAAATACATGACTCTTATTCTGCATTCCTTTAAGCCACTTTTAAATATGAAGACTCAAACCTTTATTTGTAATTAATAATATACATAACCTTTAATGTAAAATGTTCAAGATTTATAAAAACACCTTCATCTTATATCCAGTAAATTAAAACTATCTCTTATCTATATAGACAATTCAAAACATACTTTGGGTCCTCCTGCATGTTTTAAATGGTTGGGTAAAGTAAATTGTCAATAGGTTTTCCTATAAAAACATGTCAATATTAACTCAATACAACCACTTTATATCACTCTATTCAAGATTATACACTTCTGCACATTGATACATTCTACCCTATTCTATCTAAATTTTGAATCGTTCATAAGGAGTGACTACAAGCCAACTCAGGGGCCCTCTAAATAAATCCAAGAGCTATCATTTCAAAGTATCAAATAAATCATATATATGCATAAATATATTCAAAGGAGCATAATTTCACATTCAATTTAGGTGAAAGAACTATGTGGGCTTGATTTCCCTCCATATTAGATACATAAGCAACATTCAATCATTAAGGGGTGATTAAAGTCAATTCAAACCATTAAAATCCATATTTTTATCACATATTTTCAAGTTATTAAAGTTTCCTAAGGGTTTTAAAGACAAGATATGATAAAATAAAATATTCTTGGCCAAACCTTAAGTATAATGTCTTATAATTATAATGAACCCATTTTTTTTAAACAAAAATAAATTGTTTAGAACAACTATATAAAATTGAGGACTTAATCTCTACTAGGATCATAAAAAAATTGTTCATGAAATACAAATCCTTAGTAATAGGTATTATTGAATAAAAAATATAAGAAAGGATGCAATCCCTCACTATATATTAAGCTCAAGATGTATAAGGGTACTAATGTACTCTTATAAATTTTGACATATATATACATATATATATATATATATATATATATATATATATATATATATATATATATATATATATATATATATATATATATATATATATATATATATATATATATATATATATATATATATATATATATATAAGTTAGAATTGATTGTCTATTACACTTCTTATAAATAGGAAATTTTATGAATAAGTCTTGTTTAGTCAATATTATGATAAATATTACTCATGCATGTATACATATATGTGTGTGTGTGTGTGTGTGTGTGTGTGTGTGTGTGTGTGTGTGTGTGTGTGTGTGTGTGTGTGTGTGTGTATATATACATATATATATATATATATATATATATATATATATACATATATATATACATGCATGAGTAATATTTCTCATAATATTGACTAAACAAGACTTATTCATAAAATTTCCTATTTATAAGAAGCGTAATAGACAATCAATTCTAACTTCAATTAATATTCCCAAATATTACAGCTTAATAACATTATGATTAATTAGATCTTGAAAGAAAAATATTAAGAATAGGTTTAAGCATCTTACATCCAAACATATAAGATAGTTAAAAAAAACTTTCATTCCATAGTAAACCTTAACTTGAGAATGATATTATTCCTCATTAACATAAATCATCAAATCCCCATTTTTTAAATGGTCTATTTTAGTAATAAAGATTAAAATTTGATTACACATATATTTAATATATATAAATAACATTTGCATAATTATACTCAATCAAATCAACTACATTTGATACTAGGGCCATCACATCTTTTGAATGATCTCTATATCAGAGTCCATTCTCATGGAAACATTAAAAACAATTATCATATTCATATTAATTTTAATGCAATTCTTTAAGTTAAATCCCATTAGGCCACCACCAAAATTATATCTCTATGAACCATACAGTTATTAAATGTTAAACATTAGGTTCACATTTAATGAATTAAAATAAAATGATGTAGGAGATTAAAAACATAACAAAGACTCTCTCTTAGAACACAATATGTCTTAACACATATGTTCTAGTTCAATGATGATGAAGCCCACTACCTTGTTAACTTCTAAATTTATATTTAAATGGCATATCTATAACATTATAAATTTACTAACATAATGTTCATAACTCAATAACTTCATTAAATCAAAATACTCAAGTCTTATTGCCTTTAAATGGAGACAACAACATGTTTCCAAATAAAAGTGAATTTTACTACCAATGGCTATATTTAACATTTTGATGTAAAAAAACCATTATCAATCATTCCAATATAATGCAAGGGTCTATCAAGACAAAATTGATCTAAAGACAAAGTGGAACCTATTGATTACCAAATAAATATGAGTGGAACACAACTATTTTTACAACAAGATAACTTACTATTAAAAACTTGTTTATGTTGGAGTTCCTAACATACCTTACAAGTATTTTATTAATGTATGAGGATGTAATGGTAACAATCTATTCAACTATTTGACTCACCTTTATTAGATTATTTAAATAATCAATCAATATAAAAGTTTGAAATCCAACAACTAAGATTAGTTTATAACTAATATTGATAATTGCTTTTTATTTTGAGAATCACAAATTATAACTAGAAGTTAATTATATTATACTCAATCAATGAAAATTAAAAAATAGTAAAAATATCTTCTACATGACTGAATATCATTCTTGACTTTTTCAATGAAACAAAATACTAAAGGATTGCATATTCAATCACTACATTTGACAATTTAATCCATAAATCCATAATACATTTCATTAAGAAAGTCTATTATTGGTTACATAGTATTGGTAAGTCTTAAAAATCACAGTGATTATAAATTCTAGAAAGTATCACATCTATATCTATCAAAGTGATTTAACAAACCCACTATATACATTGTATCTATTACTAATTTTTTTAAATATTTCATAGACTGCATAAGTATTCTTAAATATGAATTCCTATAATACAACCATCTCCATTTCAAAATCCAATAACTAATATTGATAATTTATTTTTATTTTGAGAATCAAAACTTATAACATCTAGAAGTTAATTATATTATACTCAATCAATGAAAATTAAAAAATAGTAAAAATATATTTTACATGACTGAATACCATTCTTGACTTGCTTAATGAAACACAACACTAAAGGATTTCATATTCAATCACTACATTTGACAATTTAATCCATAAATCCATAATACATTTAATTAATAAAGTCTATTCTTGGTTACATAGTATTGGTAAGTATTAAAACTCACAGTGATTATAAATTCTAGGAAGTATTGCATTTATATCTATCAAAGTGATTTAACAAACCCACTATATACATCGTATCTATTACCAAATTTATAAAATAATTCATAGACTGCATAAGTATTCTTAAATATGACTTCATATAATACAACCATCTCAATTTTGAATCACTCTACAACAAGGATAATGCACTAAAAATACTCAACTTCATATAAAATATCATCTTAAATCTTATTAATCAAGAAATGAAACATAACCCAGTCACCAATATTGACTATACAAACATAATATTAATAAAAATTAATAAACCACATCATATTAAAATTACAAAAACAAGATACTACATCCATATTACTCATAAATCTCTAATTCAAAATGATGAGTGATAAGTAATACAAAAAACTATAACATCATGCACTCAAATTCTTTATTGACTTAGTGCTAGGTGATAACTTAATTCCATATCTTACAATCTTTCCTAGTATATACAAATTACAAATTCCAAAGAATTATAATAAATATTTAAATAATTATAATCTCTCATGCTTCTATTAACATTTGAATCATTGATATCATACATGCAAAATCAACTACAAGATTCAAAATCATCTTAGAAAATTTTCTAATCATTTTGTAATTATTAAATCATGCAACAACATACATGTATAGTGATAGGAATAAAGAATATCCACTTAGTTATGATTAATAATTAGAATAGTCCATGCAACTTTTAAAACTATTTAACATAGATCAATCATTAAGCCATACATTAATAATGATGAACATTCCATTAAAAATCATTCAAATATAAGATTATAGTATAAAAATCTAGGTAGGTAACATAGTTTCAAAAATACACTAAACTATAAATGCAATCTCATATCTAATTTCTTCAAGGTGTCCAAGGTTTTAATCTATCTATGAAGAGTGAAACAAAACCCACTTGACTAGCCCCATGAGCCCCCTATTGGTGTCCCTAGACCACCCTATCCATCATTAATATGGGTACCTAGTTCACAAGGTTATGGCCATAAAAATAAATGATGATTTTCCTTAGAATACTAGACCCCGTACAAAATGAAACATCTAAAAAAATCAAAACATGGTGAAATTATTAGTCATACCCTATCCTTTTCTATAAAAATACTTCCACAACTAAAAGGTATTTCAAATGGAAAGTATTGACTAATTTTGACTCCCAAGTCAAAAATGTCAACCCCCTATAGATTAAAAAATTAATAGGGATATTAAAACTTTTACATGGCATTAAAAATGCCTTTTTATGGTCTTGAATAATCTTCACATGGTCAAACTTGTACTTGTTTAGCTTTGCCCAAGGTTTAGTCTCATATGACTTATCTAGTCCTAGGGGTCGTTTATAAGGTCTTGGTCTTGTCAAGTGTGTTAAAAATTTTGACATGGTTTAGATTCATTATAAATGGGTATTAATGAGTTTTGAAGGTCATATTATCATGTGTTAACATTTTATTATATCCTTATATGTTAAATTATCATTTTGGTCACCTTTTGGCCTATTTGGAGGAGTTGTATGTACCATTTTCAAATTAAAATGTTTCAGGAAGGTTACCCAATATACCTAATGTCATAAAATGTTTAGGAATGGTCATAAACTAAAAAAATTGTAGGTTTAATGCCTAAAATGAGTAAAATGCCACTTTACAATCACTTTTGGGAACTCGTATGACACTGTAAGATCATTTATCAATTATAAATGGTTTTAGAGTGTCCTTTGGGATCCATAAGATAATTTTAAGGCTTTGTACTAAGTTTTATGTTGTATAGATGCTTCAGACATCCTCTCTCCTCCATCGTTATCTTCATAAGCTAAGAAAGGCAAATTTTAAGACGATGGTATGACCAGGAGAGAGAGAGTTAGGAGATGAAATTTTTTTGGGATAATAATAAGATTTAAATTAGTGTAATTAGTCTTCATATTCATGGCCCCTCCTTTATTAACAATATCTAAGAGTAATAGTAGGTTGCTATGCCTTATCCATCCAAGTACGGTCTAATTTTGCATCTGTTTCTCCACTTCAAAATTATATAGAGAATGATGGTTTTGACGGATGTTTTCAGAGTTCAAATATATCATTTTCATGTTGGTTTCATTATTGAACTCAAATCCATGAAGTGTCTTTGATAGGATGAAACGTGTCTCAAGTATAAGGTGTTTAGTCACTCCTGATGCAAGTATTTTGATTTGTTTTAGTTATTATCACTCTCAAAGGTTCCTAGGTGATTCATAATTCATTTAATATCCATCAAATTCATATATTTCATGTTGTCTCCCTTATAATGTAATATTTCTATAGTATCTAAGTTTTTTTCTCTTTGGAAAGCTTGTACAATATTTGAACAACCTTTTCCATGTCTAAGTATCAATGTTAGTGTTGGTGGTATAATTACACCCTAGCTAAGAAGGGTGATTGTTAAATTCCTCTTGCTCAAACCTAGTCTAACATGGGACTAAACCTAGGCTATGGGTCACTTAAACTTGGGTTATATCTTTGGAAAAGGTCAACTTCCTTTTGGATATATCACGTACACTAGACCTAAGCTAACTCTTGCTTGGAAAAGGGAGAGAGATTGACAATAATTTATAAAACCATGTAGAAAAGAGGTGATGCACCAAATGTTTTGATCCTTATACTTACACAAGACACCTTATAATACACATTTAATACTTTATAATATCAATTCACTTGTTCCTTAATCAACCCTTAGATAAGTGTTTCATAAAAAAACATTGACTATCTATCAACCTAGAATGGGAAGGCAGTTGCTCACTTCCACACTGACCAATATACTATATATGAACTTATAATGACCTATGGGAACTACCAAAACACTAAATGAAGGTGAGAAAACTCACATAGAGGAAAGGAAAACATATATTCACTTAGCCATATCAATGAACTCATATGATGCACTTTAACCTAGCTTGTAAAATGAAGGAATTTAGTCTTTATTAAATCAAATAGTTGTTATAGTGAAAATATTGGTAGAGTCTAGTCATGCCAAATAGAGGGATCATTTTCAAGGCTTAGAATCCTATATTTATATTAGAATTGGATGAGATTTAAGATCATGCATAGAAGGCTAGAGAAGAGAGCATAATGACCAAGATCATGTAATCATCTGACATTGATGTCATTAAAAAAGATAATCATACATAATAATACTTTTGTAAAATGGCTGTAACAAAAATATCAATCCCTTTTAATCTATTTCTAGCTTGCATTGATGCTCTTTAAGGTTAAAATAGTGAGATCAATTTTTTATCAATCTTCTTCTAGCATTGATGTAGTTATAACAACTTAATCAATCTATTTTGATCTTGGCAGCATCAATTTCTCCCTACTTGATCCCTATTGGTTCATTTTGGCATGTAAAAAGGGTCATAATCAGCTTTAGGACCACCTTTCCAATGGCTTATCCATAATGATGGCTTTGGAAACAAACTATAAAAATTGACATGTCTACCTTCATGATGTACCTTTAAAATATTTTCTCTGGTTTGACCTAGATGGTATTTGACCTTTATGAAGTCCCTAGATTTCAACTTTTGATATTGGCCCTTGATCTTGATCTTGGTTCCTAAAATTATGCCATCTATTATCTCCCTATTCATTCTACAATATCCTACTGAATCTTTGACCTTGTACATGCACCAATATATCTTTGTTTGGGCACCCATGATATTGACACTTGGTAGCTTCTCATTCATTCCTAAGATTCACTAACCTTTTGACTATGAACTCATAATTGATCTTGATTTGGGCTTTGACAATTTATACACTTGTCTTCACTATATAGAATCTTAAGATCCTATAAATTTTTAACCCTCTATGCACTATTAGATCTTCACAATATGATTGAATGTTCACTACTGATCTAACTGACCCCACTAACTATGTCAAGTTACCTCTCATCATTAGATATTTCTCATGATTGGATGCTAACTATTGATCTTATTTAATCTATTAACTCCCCACACCTTGTTGATCTATGATATGATCTCCTGACATATTGGCACTTGTTATATCTACATTTATCTTTAGGATATTTGAATTTAAATGGATATTTTTAAGGCCCAAATTTGATATCTGCATGAATGTTTCATTCTGCTTGTTCAACTTGAGATAATAAGCTCATAGGTCACAAAATATTTAGAGAATTTTCAAGGCATAAATAACTTCATGTCCATGTGATATTTTGGATTTGAGAGGCTTCCTAAGCATACCTATAAAATGCAAAAGTGAATTGGCTTACTCATTTCCACATGATGTTTGATGATGGCTTGGTTCTTCAAATCTTTCTCAAGTCATTATATTGATCATATTTGAATACTTATATCTACAGATTAATATTATACCAAAGCACCAAACTTGTGGGGAATCATCAAGGAACAAAAGACATCATATTAAGGAACTTCTTGAGACAAACCTAACTCATAAGATAAAGTGGTATGATATGTTAAGTGTCAAATGATATGGTGACAATTTGACCAGTGGGGGAAATTTTGACAACATTTTAGTGACTCATTTGGGAAGCATGATTCCTATGCTTGAGAATCATACCATCTATATGAATTTTGGACTTATAAATAATTACAAGTTTTATTCATGGTTGTAAACAACCCTTTTGACTTGAAAAGATAATGAATTATACCAAAATAGGGAAGGAAACAAACAAAATAGGGAAGCTAACTAAACAAAGTAAAAGAAAACAAACTAAGGTGCTAGGACAATAATTAGAAGAAAGCTTAAAAAACTATGTATGTGGAATTTCAACCTTCAGTAGTAATGTTTCAAGTGTATCCCGTTAACTAGGATAGGAATCTCATTGCCATCCATCCTTACAAGTTGGAAGGAATTGTGGGATTTGAAGATGGAGATTATGTATGGACCACTCCAAAGAGATTCAAACTTTTTATGCATTCCTAGCTTATCTCTATCCTCATCCCACTTGAGGACCAAATCTCCTTCTTTGAAACTTCATTAAGAAGCTCCTTTTTCAAAGGATCTCTTTACCTTTTCTTGTTGGATTTTCATTCCTAGCATGGATTGATTTCTTGTCTCCTCCAACTCCATAATCTTAGCATATCTAATTTACATAGGTTCATTCTCCAACAACTCAAGTTGATGCATCAGTTTTAGGGTAGGAAATTCAAGATAAATATGCAATTTTCCTTCTTTACCATATACTAGATTGTAGGGGGAGTTGGCTATTGACTTATTGTATGTGAACCTATCAACCCATAGAGTTGACTTCAATTTGAGATACCATGACCTCTGATTATCTTTAATAGTCCTTCTTAAGATATTCAATAGTTTCTTATTAGTGGACTCAGTAAGGCCATTGCCTTAGGGATAGTAATTTGATGAAGTGTTTAGAAAGAAACTATGTTGAACTACCCATTAGCTGACTTTAGACCCCAAAAAGGACATAGAATTGTCAAAAATGATGGTTGAAGGGACTCTAAATATAGTAATCAAACCTTCATAAAAATATAGAACATTGGACTCATTTGCTTCCTTCAATGCCACTGCTTATATCCATCTAGTAAATTAGTTTGTGGTAGTTAGTATCCATTTATGACCTAATCTTGAATGGGAGTTAATGAGGCCAATAAAGTCAAATCCCCATTAGACAAAGGGCTGATCCACTACAATTGGCTGGAGAGGTAAGGTTACAAGCTTCACCTTTCCTCTAAACATAACACATTATCTGCATTTCCTAACCCATGCATGATATCACCAAATAAGCTTGGCCAATAATACCCACCTCTCATGATCTTATGAGATGTATTCCTTGCTGATTAATGCTCTCCACCATGTCTATCATGTAACTCTTCAAGAGACCTTTCCTTTTGATGTTTTTTAATGCATGTTAACACCATGCCATTGATATCTTTCTTGAAAAAAACATCATCAACAAAAAGAAATGGAATGGATTGTAATCTAAAATATCTTCTCTTTGAAGGAGTTAGGTGAGAGGGATAAAGACCATATTGGAGATATCTTACCAAATCATGATACCAACTTGAAGGTGAGGAGTGATCAACTGTAACTTATTCATTAGTTGACACCATAAATACATCAATGGCCTCTTTCAAGTCTTGGGATAGATTCTCACAAAGTCCTTTTCCTCTAATTAGCTTTGTGAATTTGATATCTACATCATATTCCATTACCTTTGTTATCCAACCAACTCTTTCTCATTTATATACTTATTTAAGAGAAATTCCTTGACACTTGGATGTGCAACCATTAGGTGTATCTTATTATTGGATAACAAGTATCTAAAATTTTTGAGATACCTTATAGTATAAAGTACATTATTTTAAATAAAAGATCACTTTTTTTCATAATCCTCCAAGCCTTGATTGAAGAAGGCTATTGTCTACTCCAAGGCCTCATAATTATGCTACATAAGAATGCCTGAAATGGTGTCAATGTTAGCATAGGTTTACATAATGAATTCCTTTGATAAATATAGATATATGAGTATAAGAACACTAGCCATGGCTTTCTTAATTTACTCAAAAATCATTATTCTTTCCTTGGACTAGTTAAAGCTCTGATTCTTCTTTAGCATGGCTATAAATGGGTTAGCTAAAGTGAAAAATTTTGAGATGTATCTTCTAATAGAATTGATCTTTGTTAAGAAACTTTATAAAGCTTTTTTTTCTTGGGAAAGGAAAATGAAATAATTGAAGCTATCCTTTCAGGATCTATGCTTAAACCATGCTTTGAAACTATATGTCCAAGGAGCTTACCTTCATGAACTAAAAAGACACACTTTTTGAGGTTCAAGGATACCCCAAATTTACTACACCTTTCAAACACTTGCTCAAGGTCAACTATATTATCACTTGTATCCTTTAAGAACACTATCACATCATCCAAGTAGACCAGCATATATTTGTTAAGAAGGCCCTAGAATGACATATTCATGGCTCTACAAAATTTTACTCCAACATTGGATAGATCAAAGGGAATATTTATATATGCAAATGTCCCCTAGTTTGTGGTGAATTCTATCTTTAATTAATCTTATTCTTTGACCAAAATATTTTTATAACCACTATATCCATCTAACAAGGAGAAACTTTATAAACCTATAACCAACTATAAAATTTGTTCCATATATGGTAATGGATAATTGTCTTTAAGGTAAGACTTATTCAAGTCATGGAAGTCAACACACAGTGTAATTTCACCATTATTTTTCCATAATGGAACAAGGTTTGTCACCCAAGTTGTGTTATTTATTGGAAATATAATATCTATCTCAATGAGCTTATGAATCTTAGATCTCATCAAAGGCTCAAGTTTAGGATTAATATGCCTTTATCTTTACCTTACTGGCTTAGTTTCATCTTCTATGTCAATAGTGTCTTGAGATAGAATTGGGTCAAATACCTTGAGATCACTATATTTCCATGCAAATACATCAAAAAAACTTGTACATAACTCAATGAAAGCTTCCTTTTCTGAATAAGTTCATACCTTGCCCAGCTTTAGGTTCTTACTAGGTGAAACTTCCACATTGGCATAGTGTTCTTCCTTTGTTGATAGAGATGAATTTTATTTTCTTAGCTCATCATCATCACTGAATATGTTTTAAAGTGTGACCAATCCCTTGGGAACATTATTTTTTTTAGTTACACAATCTAATCACCATACTACTGTAAGTATTTTGATGGATTTTTTGAGGAAAACCTAGCTTCCCCTTGCAAGAATATGATAATTTTATTGTCATCTTCAAACACTTGCCAATTATCATTGTTATTTGGGACATAAGGACTTAAAATAACCTTGATATGTGATTGGACCTTTTCACTTCTTACATCAGCTAGGATACTAAATTATGCCCCAATGGTAGCCAACCTATCTGCATGCTTATTCTCATCTCTTGGTATTTCCTAAATTTTTAAGGACTAAAAATCTTAGAGTAAGTACCATACACTATGCTTATAATATTTAAGAAATGGTTTTTTATATACATTAATACCTCTCACTTGGTGAGATAAAATTTCACTATCACTGAAGACTTGTAAAGTGTTGACTTTCATCTTCTTAGCCCACTGTAAACCATGAACTAGTGCCTCTTATTCTGTAGCATTATTTGAAAAAAAAAATGAAACTTAATAGATGAGAAATAACTTTGATTTAATGGATAAATAAACATCATTATAGCCTTGATACCATGTTTTTTCCTTGACCCATAAAATTATAATTTCCAAAGATCATTTGTAGGCTCATTATCCTTCATCAAGGTTGAAATTGGTACATCTTTCTCATGTAAGAAATAAACATAAAGTCATTATTATTAAATTATCCTATTAGGATCATAATAATGTGAGATAGAGGCCCACTCATCAAGGAAAAAATATATAATCCCATCTAAAGTTGTTTTATTTTCCTCTACACTATCTTCTATCACCTCATCTGAGATGAGGCAATTGGTGTTCTCAACACTTGGCATTTATGGTTCTAAATAGAACTATTCAATAGGTTCAGAATGTATGGTTATCTTGGTACCATACATATTATTGAACATAAAATATGTGTATTTATCTAATAAATATCCTCCAATATTTGAGGTAAAGTCCCTTGACATACACATGGCAAAATAAGGAGGCAAGTCCACCATAACTACATCCTAATAATGGTAACATTGGGAAAAACATGTAGTGTCAACTTCAGATCCTTAATGATTCCTACTATATTTATTGGTAAACCATATAGTTTCAATTCTCCTTTGGAATTTGGATCATAGAAAATACTAAGCTTATTTTTAATTTGCTTAGGCATGAAAGTGCTACTAGCCCCATTGTCCACCATATAGTCATGAACTAAATAGTCACAAAATATAAAAGGGAGATATAAGGGAGGAGTTTTACTTGAATTTCCATTATATTTTTCCTCTTTTTCCATTATATGTACCTACTATACATGATGCTTCATTGGATAATATGAATTAGTTAAGACAACACCTTGTTTCTCAACTAGTTCTGGGGACACCTTGAGAGTTGAAAGATCTTGGATGAGCATATATTTTTGCCTTGGAATAGAAAGGTAATCCCACATGATAATTTATACATTGGTTTTATTCATCTAATACACTATGTTAAGTGAAGCTCCACTAACATTTAGTTGTACCTTTTGAACCACTAGTTGTTAACAAACTAGAGGTATTTGAGGGATCCTCCCAACCTCTACATTTTGATTTTTTTATTTTGTAGGGGAAAAATGTTGATATTTAGTACTCTTGGAAACAACATTAGGATTACTTTAATCATTACTCACATCTTTATCCTCATCAATGGCTCTTCTTTTATCTCTAGTTATAATTGTAACTTGACCACTTAAACTACTAGTCTCACCACCAAGATTGAATATAACATAATAATCCATTTTATAATTTACATTAATGGAATTAGGATTACCTTAAACTTGTAGATCCTCTACTTGGGGTACAAAATTTGTCTCTTGATATTGACCCCTTGAAGATAAAAATCTTCTTTAGTCATTTATGACATAGTAATATTCTATGATACCAAGGCTTGGTTCTGAATATCATTAAAGTTGGAGGTTTTTCAATGTAAATCATGCATCAAATTATATTGAGGTGGTGTGGGAAAAATAAATTTTAATGTGGAAGGTGCATTAAGATGAAGATATTAATATGGATTAGTTGGAACTATGGCTCGTTGTGCTTCGTAGGGTGGTTTATTTTCCCTAAATCCTTAATAAGGAGGCCTTTTATCTCTAAAATGATGATAGGAGGTATAATTATATTGTTAATAAGACCTACCTTGGTATTTTTACCTTTTGAGTTGAACTATTTCATTCCTAAAAGATTGCAATAGACTTTTCAATTCTCCAATATCACTAGCTTGATTATAAGAGGCTACAACTTGGGCTTTAAGAGATGGTATAGGAGATAATGATGGAAACTAAAGAGATTGAGGGGGTGGGATATATTGGAAATCTATGAATATAGGCATTGGGAGACTAGGAGATAGCTTACCAACTTGTATTAAACTATTTTTTGCTCTTATGGAAACCTCATAAGCATTTGGTAAGGTGTTACCACCCATGGACTATATCATCACACTAATATCAAAATTGAGGGATTTCAAATAGTAAAATATGGCATATTTTAGGATGTTCTAATCACCATAGGAATCCTAGTCCATGTATTTTAGAATTTGAGGTTAAAATCAGACATGAACTCATGGGGGCTCCTTGAATGGTAGTCAGATGCTTAAATAATGATAAGTGATAAAATTTATCTTCGAACTGCTTAGCTAAGGCTTCACCCAACTCATCTTAGGTAGAAATGGAATTCAATGGAAGATTTGTATACCACTCTAATGTTTTTCCTTTGAAAGAAGTAACAAGCAGTCTGATAGCCACATTATCTTTAACAATATTGTGAATGGAGAAAAGGTTGAAAACATCCTAAATGTACTCAATAGAAACTATTTGATGTTCTCCAAAAAATAATGGGATGATTTTAAGAATAGATATAGGAATATCATCAAACTGAGCTAAGTTTAATAGACTACCTCTATTGAATGGAATAAATACTTGATTTCTAATATCCATTTGGGTAGTGGGGATTGCACTACTTAAGGCAATAGGATGCCTAAGGGATTAATATTGATTCTAAGGATAATGTCTTATCCTTTTAAATTTTTATCTCTTATATGAAATAATAGGTAGCTCAATGAATTCAAGGGGAATACCTCTACTAGCTGACCTTGTAGTAACCTTTGGCATGAGAATGCTATCTAGACAATGCTATGAACTATGAAATATTAAATATATTTAGATCTTTATGATGATAGATATATTTTATAATTCATATAATTCTCCTTAGATCCAAATTTTAGTTCCTTAGGGATAATGGGTCCCACTGAGCATGCTAGAATTGTTAGTGGTTTAAGTTTCACCCAAGCTGAGAAGGGGGATTATTTAGGTCCTCCTACTAAAACCTAGTCCAACATGGGATTGACCCTAGGTTATGGGACACCTAAAATTGGGTTAAACCTCTAGATAAGATTATCTTCCTTTTGTATATATCACCTAATCTATACCTAAGATAAATTTTTCTTAGAAAAGGGAGAGAGATTAACAATAATTCATAAAATAATATAGAAAAGAGGTGATGCATCAAAATTTTTGATCTTTATACTTACACAAGACACAATATAAGACACATTCAAGACTACATAATATCACTTCACTTTCTCCTTGATAATCCCTCGCATAATTTTTTCACAAAAATGCATTGAATAACTATCAACCTAACATGGGAGGGCAGTTGTCCACTTCCACACTGACCAATAGACTATATACTTACTTATAATGGCATGTGGAAACTAAAAAAACACTACATGAAGGTGAGAAAACTTAGATATATGCAAGTAAAACATACATTCACTTAGCCACATAAATGAACTCATAAGACACACTTCAACTTAGCTTGTTAAATGAAGGAATTCAATCTTTATTGCATCAAATAGGTGTTACAGTGTAAATATTAGTAGAGTCTAGTAATGACAAAGAGAGGGATCATTTTCAAGGCTTAGAAGCTTGTATTTATATTAGAATAGGATGAGAAAGATGGATATCATATGTATAAGTTTGGATAAGGGGTCATAATGACCAAGATCTTGCAATCATTTGACATTGATACCATTATAAAAGATCATCATACCTAAGGCTACTTATATAAAATTGCCATAATAACTATATTAGTCCTTTTTAATCTATTTCTAGCTTGCATTGATGCTCCTTATGGTTACAATGGCAATATCAAATAATTTACAATCTTCTTCTAGTGTTGATGTAGTTATAAAATCTCAATCAATTTATTTTGATCTTATCAGTGTCAATTATTCCATACTGGTTCCCTGCTAGTTCATTTTGGCATGTAAAAAGGGTCAGAATCAGCTTTAAGACCTCCTTACCAATTGCTTATCCTTGCTACTAGATTTGGAGATGAACTTTCAAAATTGATGTGTCTGCCTTCATGGTGTATCCTTGAAATATTTACTCTAGTTTGACTTTGATGGTATTCAACCTTTATGAAGTCTTTGGCTTTCAAATTTTGATATTGGCCCTTGATCTTGATTTGAGTTCCTAGAATTATGCTATTTATCATCTCCCTATTCATTCCATAGGATCCTATAAACTCTTTGACAATTTACATACACTATTAGATCTTCATTTTGGTACTCAAGATCTTGACACTTGATAACTTCTCATTCATTCTCAGGATCTACTGACATCTTGACTATGAGATTATAATTGATCTTGATCTAGGCTTCCATGATTTAGACACTTGTCATCACTACATTTGATCTTAAGATCTTCTAACTCTTTGACCCTCTGTGTACCATTAGATCTTCATGGTAAGATTAAATGCACACCACTGATCTAATTAGACCCACTATCTATGTCAATTCGCCACTCATTATTGGATCTTTCTCATGATTAAATGTGGACCATTGATCTCATTTCAATAACTTTTTGATCTATTGATTCCTTTCACATCATTTATCTATGATACAATATCCAAAGATCTTGAAAATTATCATATTTACATTCATCCTCAAGATATTTGAATTTAATTGACTATTTTTCAAGGCCTAAATTTGATGTCTACGTGAACATTTCATTCTGCTTATTCAACTTTGAACACTTGTAACTTGAGATAACAATCTCATAAGGTCAAAAAATTTACAAAGAATGTTTAAGGAATGAATAAATTCACGTCCATGTTGTCCTTTGTATTTTAGAGGCTTCCTAAGCATACCTATAAAATGCACAAGTGAACTAGCTTGTTCATTCTTGTATGACATTTGATTATGGCATGGTTCTTCAAATCTTGCTCAAGTCATTTTCTTAATCATCTTTGAAGGATTATATCTACACATAGATATTTAAATAAGGAACCAAAATTATAGGGAATCATTAGGTCACAAAATAAATCATCTTAAGGAACTTCTTAAGTCCAACTTGACTCACAAGACAAACTAGCATGATATGCTAAGTTTCAAATGATAGGGTGATAATTTACCCTGTGGGGGGAAAATCAAGAATAGTTAGGTCTAAGTGATAATGATAAATACATGATATCATGAAGGAAAAACCATTTAAATATTTGGAGTCTTAGATAATTATGGTGATGAATTAAGTACACCTCCAAACAAAGGCTAATAAAGTGTTTCAATCACACATAGGCCTATAGGCATACGAGTGGACATTCATGAGTCCAAATCTATATTAGGAATGTCTTGACAACTTTGAGTCATACCTTTAACTCTTTGAAATTAATTAAAATATGACTGAATCCATCAAAGATCACCAAAGAAGATATGAGTAAATGAGGAGTCTTCAACTCTCATATATAAAATCCTTATGCATAAACCACTTTACACATAGTACTATACATCTTGGAGATTTTTTTATGAACACTTGATATCTAATTATAATATGCAAAAAATTTGAAGAGATAGTTCAAGTTTCTCAAGATAAAATTGGTATAATCCATAAGTACAAGGAGGCAAGAAGATTGGCCCTCAAGAAGTAGACCCATAGGCCTACCTAGTCTAGGTGATGAAGTATCTTCAATGACAAAAGATAAAGGGTATGATAAGGGATGTAAAGAAAATTTATATGTTTTCATAACACACTATGAATATTAATCCATATTTAAATTCAATAAAATTATATGGGCTTGTCTAAGCCTATTTAGGTCTATCAAGCCTAAAGCCAAGCACGTAATAGGGTATCCATAATGTAAAAAGAAGATATAAGACATAATCGTGACAACATATTATGATGAAGGTGTGAAAAAATTTAAAAGGTAATTTTAATTATAACAATCCTAAAATAAGTTATATAGATGACCAAATTGGAGTCATTCAAGATCTACATATACCAAACCAAACAAGTTCATAATCCTACCTACCAAACTAAGTTGAAGTAGTCTCCTTAGTCTGAAGTCAGGGATGAGAAAGGAATGTAATGAAATTTATCTAAAAATGGTAAATTTACCTTAGTGTCTTTGAATAAGTAATTGTCCTCACATAATAACATCTCATGAGGAAAGCCTAGAAGCGCCTAGATGAGCTTAAGATCTTCTTTTCACACATCAGACCTAAAGGCAATATCTCAATGTATGGAGAAGGTTGATAGAATAAGAGGAATTAATGGTTGGATATGTATTTAGTGCACTTATAATCTTGATAATTTTTCTCAAAACTTGTTGTTTCAAATGTCAAAAAATAAGTCCTAAAACCTTACAATCACCACCTACAACCAATAATGAAGAACAAGAGACAAGTTCAAGGTTCTCAAGGTAGAGTTGACTTCATTTAGATATGTAATGGTTCTAAAGGCCTTAGTTAATTTGAAGGAATGTGAAAATTAACTTCTCAAATAATAAATATCACCTAAAGGGGTCTCCACATCTAATGATAACCTATAACTGCACCTTGAGGTTTAGTTAGTGGACTATGTAAGGTGTTTTAGAGGAAGAAAATGGCTTAACCAAGATAAAACAAGTGATCCGAGGGATATAGAGAGTGTATTACATACACTAGAATGTGGATAAATAATTATATAAATATATTTAAAGTTAAAACATGGGAAACATTATCATTAGGCCTATTAGCCTAATACCCTCCTCAAAGTATCACTACTTAGAGACTAAAGTCATAATTAAGCAAAAGTTGAATGGGGACCTAAATCTAACATGGAAGTGTTATTATGTTATTTTTAGAGGTGAGAGTGACATAATTTTGTATATGATAACTTTTAATTGGCCATTTTAGCCTAAAATGGCCTTAAGAGTGCACATAATACACGATGGTCACTTGAAAAGCATATTTGTGAACTCATAACTATATGAAGTAGTTTCATGTATTTCTAAGCATGTGGAAAAGGTTTAGTGACCTTAGATACTCGAAACTAGTGGAATTAGTTCATAGGTTGGGGGCCTAACCTTTATGAACCATTGCTATGAATCTAAATCTCCCTAAACCTCTCTTAAACCCTAATAAAAGCTCAATGGAGGAGATATTGAATAAAATTCTTCAAAATGCATTAAATTTTCCTATTTAATAGTTTTTACATGTTGAACACTATTTTAAGGTCCTAATCACATAGCCTTTCCATAATGTCACTTATAAGAAAGTGATAAATGTTATATTTTTGTAGGTTTTAGAGGATAAATAAAGTGCAATGATGGGTGAGTGGATAGAAACCATTATGAGGGGTATATGAGTATGTTTTTAAAACCTTAAAATTCATACTAAATATCCATGAAATCACCTTTATAGTTATGTGTATTGAAGACAATCTCAATGGGTTAATGTGAAGTAAGGTGGCCATATAGATGAGCAATAAATAACAAGTTTGAGTTATGCTAAGGTCTTCATGGTAGATTATATGACAAAGGGAATTTACACACATGTTTTTCACATATTAAAGGAGTGTTATTGATCCTATGGCCATCCAAGTGAAAAGTGTCAAGAAAATAGGCCTATTTTGTTAGTTAGCCTACTTGATCAATAAAAGAGAACCTCATGATATGAAAGTAAGAGTATGAAAGTCAGGTGTCTAGGAGATATATCTATTTAAGGAAGGATTTGATGACTTATTCAAGAATAATTTCCATATTTCAATTTAGAGTAAAGCTGTCAAAATTCTCCAAGGTAGTTTCAAATAATTTGATAACTCCCTAATCAAGAAAGTGTCTCTTAATGTAGAGAGAGTATGAAGGTGTCAATATGAGATGTCATAAATTGAAGAAGGTGTAAATATGATCATATTAGTTTGAAGAATGTTCCATAAGTGTAAATCCATTGTGTTGAAGTAGAAATTTTCCAAAACTCAAATATTCTCAAAGAGTGTTCTCTCCTTTCATCTTCACCAACCTCATGGAGTTACTTAAAGAGAAAATAGACACGTCTCAATGGATTTTATATGATTATTTTATAATTTATTGAAGAGGTTAATTTATTTCATGATGACTAAAAAGTCATTATTTCTCTCTCCTACATCTACCTCTCTATCTCTCTTCACAATTCTTTATATAAGCAGTCATTTTTGGCCTTGTAGTCTATCGTCACATTGGTTTGGTGAAGCCATACTAAAATTAAGTCTTTTAATTACCTATTAAAATTAATTCAAATAAAATTATTCTATCTCATTTTTGTAAATAGTGAATTTAAGTATGTTGTATTGATGAATGCTAGTGATAGTGTTGTATTCCTTGCATTTGTCCCTCATATTCATGTATTATGTAAGTTGTGCCTCTCATAGGTCATATGAAGTGTTTTAATTAGTTTGATTATATAGATAACTAATAAACCATTAGTTTTTTCTACTATCACCTCTTGGTATATCATCCTAATACTTTTACAATCTCTCCAACTTTCATATTGAAACACTAGTATGATTGGGACTATTTTATAGTAGTATAATCAGATTGTATTATAATGTTTCATAGTGAATATTTAACAAGATGAGGACTTAATGTTTTTAACATCACCTTCAAGTTACATTGTTAGTTATAGCATTCATTTCTCCATTTTCCATGTCAATTAAATAGTGTTGTTGGTTAGTTTAAGTGTTTTACTTTGGGAGATAGAAAAACATCTAGAGGATTGACCCACTTAAATGTCACCCATATACTAGGGTCAATCCCATTGCATAGCTCAAGTTGAGAATGATTGATCACCCTCTCATAGGGTGAAAATTTTAGATATAATAGAAACCTTATGTGTGAAAACCCATTGTAGCATTTTAGACCAAAACAACAAAAACCTAGTTTAAAAATTCAATAAACCATAAAAGAATACACAATGCCATAATAAAAATCACATAATGACATTGAATGCAATATGTACAATAAAAATGTAGAAGCATTCAATAAAGGACTTGACTACCTCTATATTATTTCCAATGTCATTGAAAATGAAACACTCAAAAAAAAAAGGATTTACTTACTTATTCTAAGTAATGCAAACCATTTTACCTTTAAAAATGTATATTAAGGAGTCAAAAACTATAATTTGTGCATTTTCACTTTTACCAACACAATTCTATTTTTATTATTCATTCCTATGTAAGTTAACAGTGACATCCACCCCAAAAAATTGGGATATGGTGGAATGGAACCATAATTCCATATTACCCATGTTTCCCAAGTTTTAGGTCATAAATGAAATTACCTCCATGAATGATCAAAACAAATAAACCAAAGTAAAAAAACATTTAAATTCACAAAGACAAGGTAGATAAACTCCCCTTATATTCAATGGTGATTAGGATTTAGTCAATCCATAGTTCCAATAAGCAAAAATAAATAGAATGTTCCATAATATCCAAATACATCCTCAACCTAATCATCCAAATCCTAATTAAACTCTTTCCATCATGCCAATGTACCCAAAGCCAAATTCATCTCACATCATGATTAATTCAAAAATAGGGCTAGGAAAATAACCTCTAAAAATAAATCACCCACATAGGTCAAAAATGGACCCATGGCTTCATGTCCAAATGAGGTATTAAAATAAGATAAAACTAATTAACCAAACTAATAACATTAACAAAACACAATTCAAGAAAAGGTTCACATTACAAAGGCCAAGTAACCATACCGACTCAAAGTACTAAGAGATAATAAGAAGCATAAATAGAAAACAAATAATGTGATAATATAAGTTAAAATCAATCTAATAAATTGATAAATCAATATAAAAATATAGACCAATCATTTGACTTGTCAAAACATGACTTCAATTTATATAGATATTGCCAAAGTATACATAAGCTCTCTTTTTTACAAGTCTAATAATACAAGAATAATTTCATCCTTCGCAAAAACCTCACTAAAGAATAATGAGCTAAACATAAACAAAATTGTTAAGCATAGAAACCAAGCAAGGCTAAGATGATAAAATAGTCAAATAAAATAACCATGGTGTCTTTTTGGAAAATCATTGCTTATGTTGTAAGGTATCAAAAACCATTTCATAACCTTCTTAACTATATTTTGGATCAATCCTAGCTTATTAGAAACCCTGCAATCACCAAAGATAAAATTAATAGTATCCATCTAATAACTATCCAAATAAACATAACTACATGATCAATTAAATGATTAAATAAAATTAATCCATTTAAATACAAACATATACCAAACTCATCTCTACATATATCATATTGTGTTGAGTCCATCAATAGTTAAATCAAATTAAAAGTGGTCATAACAACATATCATAGTAAAAAAAGGTTTAATAAAATTCTAACAATAAAAATAATATAAGTTAAAAATGGGGTCATGATATTATCTTACACATAAATAAGATACATTCCCTATGAAATGCAAATAAATGAGGATAAATTTGTATAAAAATACTATAATCTTGCTAAGTAGCACTTCTATCATTAAGCAGGTCTCAATGGACCAATACTTGATGTATGTCTTTGTTTCACAACCTAATGATATGATGTTCTAGTATCCTCATGGGTTCTATCTGTAATTTATCCTCTTCCATAACCTAAATTTTTTTCCAATCCAAAATGTGAGTGGGATTATAAATATAATTTCTAAGTAAAGCAACATGGAAAACATCATGAATTATAGATAGATAAGGATGAAAGGGATAGATGATAGGATATAGGACTAATCTTTTCCAAAATATCAAAAGGTCAAACATAGTACAAAGCTAACTTATATGATTTTTTCAAACTTTATATGACTTTCTTGTGGTCTAACTCTAAAAAAAACTTTATCATCTAGATTGAATTCCTAGTGTGTTCTTTTAAAATATGCATGACTCTTTTTTATATCAGAAGTTATTTTCAAAATTTTCATAATAAGTTACATCTAATTATCATAATATTGTAGCATATTAGGCCTAATAAAAACTCTATCTTTGAAGTTTTCCCAACCAAGAGGAACATTTAATCCCATATAAAGATTCAAAATAAGTCATTTCAATCACATAAAGAGAAGTGTTATTATAATATAATTCAACCAAATGAAGGTAGGATTCCCATTTAGATTGTTGGTCCATAACATATATTCACAACATGTTTTCCACCACTTGGTTTAACCTTAAAATTTGACCATCCATTTTTAGGTGGTATGTAGAACTAAAATTCAAATAAGTTTTGAAGATTGTGATCAAATTTTTCCAAAACCATGATGTGAAAAATTATCTTGATCTAAAATAATTAATTTTGGCATGCCTTGCAGTCCAAAAAATTCTATAATAAATCTTATTACAAAAACAAAAGCATCATCTATTAAATTTCTAGCAATAAAATGATCTACCTTGGTCAATTTATCAATTATAACCAAAATTGTGTTATATTTTCTACATGATTTAGGTATCCCATAAATAAAATCAAGTGAGATTATAGCCCATGTATCCTTTGGTAATTCATGTGGGTACAAAAAAACCCCTACGATGATAATACTCATCCTTAACTCACTAGTATTCTAAACATTTACACATTAAGGTAGTCACATCATGTTTCATTCCAAGCCAAAATAGTACCTTTTTAACTCATATGTCATCTTAGTGACATTAGGATGAGCATAATGAGTTGTTATATGTATTTTTTTTAGAACTTAACTACACAAGACCCTAATTTTTGACACAAACTCTATTGTTATGACTTAACAAACAATCATTTTCCATAAAAAAATTTAGCAAAACACTTTGCTACAGGCTTGTTATCCAAAACTACTCTTACCTCATGGAATTATTTGTCCAAAATTTATTTTCACACAACATTTCTAAAATCAGACCTAGTAATAGAACTGGAAATAAGGTATGTGCATTGGCTACGCGTATCAACAAAATGATTTTCCTTGCCTTTGACATATGAAATGTTCATGTCAAAATTACTCATAATTTCCATCCATCTACACTAGCATGCATTCAAATCCTTATAGGAAAATAATTATCTAGGATATGGTGATCATATTTCAACTTAAATTTTTTCCCAACAAAAAATACATATATTATTTCAATGCATAAACTATGTTATCACACTCCATATCATATGTGCGATAGTTATTTTCATGATCCTTGAGCTTTTGCCATCTTGGGTCAAAATTCCAACCAAACCTCCTTAGAAGCATTTGACCAAACCTTAAAATTACCATTTGGATTTGATACAATAAATATGGGTGTTATAGTTAGCATTACCTTATGATTTTGAAACACATATTCATAGAGAAATGACCACAAAAATTTATTACCCTTATATTTAAATGAAGTTATGGGTTTGGCTATGCTATAAAATGTTTCCACAAACTTACAGTAGTAGCCCACCAATCCCATAAAACTATGTACTATGTTCATGCTAGTAGGAGCAGGACACTCTTGTATTACTTTGATCTTGGTTAGATCAACATCAATACCTTATTTAAAAATGATATTTCCAAGATGATGGACCTTAAACTAGAATAACTTGCATTTTGATAACTTTCCAAATAACTTATGTTGTCTTAACTACTAAAAAAAATAACTCCAAATGTTGTCCATATTCAATTATATTTTTAGAGTAAATTAGAATATCATCAAGGAAAACTAGCATAAAATTATCTAGAAAATAATTGAAAACACTATTTATAAATTTTATAAATCTTCAATAGCATTAGTAATTCTAAAGGGCATCGAAGTAAACTCATAGTGACCATAACGAGTCTGAAAGACTATTTTTTAAATGTCTTCTTCCTTGATTCTCAAATGATGGTAGACTAATATTAAATCAATCTTGGAGAAATTATATCTCCCTTCATTTGATCAAATAAATCATCTATCCTTGGCAATGGATAATGATTCTTGATTGTCACCTTTTTAAGCATCTTATAGTTAACACAAAGTCTCAAGGTTTCATCCTCCTTTACAAACACAATCAGATCACCCTAAGGAGATACACTTGGTCTTATACTCCCATTTTCTAAATATTATTATAACTAAGCTACATTAATTCTATAGGGAGCTTTAGATGTAGGTACAACCCTAGGAATGATATTGATTGAAAAATCAAACTCCCTTTTGGGTGGAAGCCAAGATAGCTTTTCAAAAATACATCCTTAAATTCCCTTAAAAGAGGAAAATTTAAGAAAGAATATCCCTCTATTTTAGATTATTTAAGTATTTATATTGTGTAAAGTTGGTAACCTTTACATACTACCTTTTTTAACTACAGGGTTGCAAGTAACTTGTGTGCTTTAGGCTTAGAATGCCTTATACTTTCTTAATTATTTTAGAATCATCCATACATCACACTCTTTTAACAAAGTAATCTAATGTTTCATGGTGAGATTGAAACAAATTTATATGAAAGTGAAGCTATATAGTTATATAATTTATCCTACTCAATAATATTCAAGCTCAGAGAAGCTAATCAAATAACAAGTACACTTAGGAATACTCAAGGTCATCACCAATAATGGACCTACTAAACTTACACTAAGGGATCTATTATCACACTATAAATGAGAGGTTTCTAAGTCCTCTATTAAAATTGCATCTTTTGATAAATCTAATTAATTATTATGATTTTAAATAATATCAAAAAAGATAATAAACTAAGCAACTATGCAAGACAATCTAGTAAATGCATACACAATCTAATGTAATGATCACCAAAACTTGTGGTACAAATGGGGAAGATAATAAACCCAAAAATATAAATATATTTATAACATATAAATGATTTAAGTAAGAAGAGATAAAATTCAATATATATTATCCCTATAACATATAATTATCAAAATATGAAGGGTTAGGAATATACTTACCTTGTTGATGTGAATTTGTCATGCCTCAATCTCTTATTTGGCCAATGGTACTTTGAAAGAGGTTGTTGTGGGATTGTAAGGATCACAAGGAAAAATAAACTATAGGATTAAAGACTTATCCTGTGCATCCAAAACTTTCACAAGACAAGTGATACTTGTCCAAGGTAAACACCCAAGCAATAAAATCTCTTACTAATTATATAAGTAGATTTGTGAGTAGTAATGATGCATAATTGATTGATCTTTTATTAGAAATGAAATGAAAGGAAGTATATATCCATGGATTGACCCCAAACCCTCCTAGGGTTTTATCCAATGCAATTAACCTAATCGACCTTGTTAGGTAAAAATAGAGTCACTAAGTCTCAAACTATGTTTTAATGTGTATTAAACCTCGAATGGGTTCAACCCAATTGATGTAGTAGGAAACATGGTGAAATGGGTTTTTTATTAGTTAGGGGTTATTTTGGATGATGAGATGCTTACAAAAATGTATAATTAGGGTTTCAATACTTAGGGAAATAGATAGGAGTAGTTTGTATTGGTTTTAAGTGGTTCTATAAGGGCTACCAATCCTATGAATCACCTAAAGTCTACCAAACCATTTCTCGATAAACCATTTAAGGAAAGAAATTAGAGAGATTAAGATTTGATGGGTTCTTATAATAAGGAAGTCATCAATAGTTGATAAAGTTTAAAAATATTATATATACATATTCCCCACTCAATGCTCATCATATGTCACATAGTTGTAACATGGGATGGTGCTTTGGGAAAAAATCATAGCTACCCACAATACTGAGCTAATAAAAAATCATAGTATGAAGCATAAGAGTAATTAAAATGAAATAATTGAAAAATACATACCTTCTCTTACCATGTTAATATGGAAGAGAAGTCACGAGAGAAATGAAGAGGCATCCAGTGTAGGGTTAATTAGGCAGACCTATAAAATAAGAGAAAATTCAATTTTTTTGTAAAAATATGTGTTATATGTAGAAAACATTTCTACAATATCAAGGTTTTAGAATATCTTTCAGTTCAGACAGAGAGTTACTAAAATTATATTTATGAGAAAAAATAAGAATTTGTTAGAAAATAATTCATAGATAAATAATTTTCAAATTAAAATATAAAAAGGATTTATAAACTATTATTTTTTAATTTTTATATTGTGCAAAAAATAGAGCTTTAAGAAACCTAGAAGAATGAAGAGATCAACCATGGCCTAGAGACAACAAGTGCGAGTTGGGGGATACATGATGACAACAACTAGTATGGCTTAGGTAATTGATGATTTAATTTTTGAATTTTTGAATTTTTACAAATTCTTAATGGAAAATAAAGTAAATTTTAAAAATTAGATGGTGGGGAAAGTTTGTATAATGGAATTTTCCTAAAGAGTTTTTAGGGTAGAGTAGACAATAGGACAATCAATGGATAGGTCCCATAAGTAGTCATATATGACTATGTAATTAATGATAAATAGGTAAAAATTCACTACATAAGTTGAATAGGGTCAGCCAAGCGAACTCAATTTAAAAAGTGAAGGGCAAAAAGGGTGTCCAACTATGTAGCAGATGGTTGATGTAATTTGATCATAAGTGGTTGACTATGTATAAAAAGGTTGATCTAGTTTGGAAATTGTAAGTGACTAAATGTATAAATATAGGTCAATGTAATAATGTATGGAAGTGGCCAATGTTGTATTATGACTTGGATAACTTAGTATAATATTTGTTATTTTTTACCAACATAGTGAAGTATGTGGTTGGCATAATATAAGTGGTAGAAAAATTATAAAAAATAGGTTGATGAAGTAGTTATTTTTTTTTGAATCAAGCATATTTATAATTAATTTTAGAATGTATTTTCCTAATTATCTTAGAGTGAGGAATAATACATATTTTGTTCTTTTATCATTTTACAGAGGTTACAAAAACTATAACACTTGATAAATGTATAATGGTTACCTAATTTATTAAATATATTGACAAAAGATGACCATGCATACTTATCATCATTGGGTTTTAGTATTATTATGAAAATTCATAGGATCCCCCTCAATGTTGATTTAGTCACAGTGTTCTTAGGAACATGAGAGTGACTATCCAAAACTTTGTGATGGGAGGTGGAGGGGGACAGATAGATGTGGGAATCACTTTAGAGGATGCCCATGCTTTTCTTGGACTTCTTATTATTAGGACCTATATTATTTGTATTTCCCTTGAGGAGAACTTAGAGAGACAAAGCCTAACCCTATGGATGACTGACTCTGAGAGGTATTTTTTAGGGATTATAGGTGTGACTATTTGATTTATATATATCTACCATTATGGATATCTAGAAGGTAGTGATAGGCCTTTTGACATAATGTGTGCCTTGTCATAAGTCAGATGGGAAGTTGCCATTATATGAAGTCAGCTTATGTCAATTGATTTAGAGTAGGGTACTTTATATAACCCATGGTCAATGATTTGGGTGTAGTTATTCCATGACATGTATGGTATTTTATCCCATGGGTATGATGTTATGGACCCCATTATTTTATTATATAGTTGGATCTATGAGATATTTACCATGTATTGACCAATTGTGTTGCCTCATGTTATTGATGATAGTGTCCTTTATGTTCTTAGATGGAAATAAGAACATGTTATACATGTTGTACCACATACTCTGACATTACATACAGTTACCTAGGGTGACATTATATGGCATCACTATGTATTTATTATTAGTATTTGTCTGACTTAGCCTAAATTTTCTGTTATATTAGCTCATGTTCATAATATTGGACATTATACATGGTGGGTAGAACCAAAACCTATTACTCACTTACTCAGTTAGTTTGGATTTCCACATGTAGTCACTCCTATAATAATTCCTAAGTATTAGTCACATCACGATAAAGAGATAAGAGGTATTGAATGCATGGGAGTATATGTGGATTTACTTGTGATTTAGACATGGTGATTGAGACAATGGACTAGTCAATTATGATAACAAAGAGTAATGAGAACTATTTCTAAGGAAATAATAGTTACACATATGAATATGGTAGTAGATAATGTTGAGGATGTAAATGTGTCTATTATTGATCCATAATAGGTTTTATAGTTACCACTATGAGCACCATGATGATAAAGACCTTGAAAAGTGGTAGTGGATACACATGAGGAGGTATCCTAGTAATAATATCCCACAACCTAGGCAACACAAAGTTGGATGATAAAGAATCAGATCTATAGGGGTCTATAATGTGCTTGAATTCTTGCTCCTAGTTTTATATTAATTCAGAGATATGCTCATGTAGAGGTACTTGGAGGCCATGTTGATGAAAATAATGTTGTAGGATATACAACTATTGGTAAGTGTTATTATTTTGAGTTTTAAAATAGATGACTAGATATATAGTTGTATATATATATTTAGCTAGATGTTTAGATATTGTGTGTGTGTGAGAGAGTGTGATATATATAATCTATATTAAGTTTTTATTTTTTAGATACTAATGAAGAGTATTTTAGATGAGGTGTTATAGTATGATCTTTTCATCATGATATTTTATATGGCATACTATCAAATTATGATACTATAGTTATGATTGATGTTATTGTACCGTCTGACTTAGAGTATGCTAGGTGGTTTTGATTGGTTGGTGAGGCAAAAAAAGAGATAAAAATATGAGTCTATGATATATAATTACCACTTAGCTTGGGATATGGATAGCTATGGGCATGACAGTTAGTAGTTAGGGAGTGAGATACTCATATGGAGATAGTGAGGTAGTTAGCATAGGTGCAAGCCCAGGTACAAGCATAGGTGGCCAATCTATAGGGATAAATTAATGGGCTTAGATCCTATATGGAGTCATTAAAATAGATTATTTAGATAGGATTTACATAAAAATCTATGGGTAGTTTGGCTCGTCCACCAGATAGATAGGATGGAGCATAACCTTAGAACTATTGATATTAGTGTACTTATATCATGTCTTATTGTATCATACCTTTGATCTAAGGATATCTATGAATCTATATTTTTTTGTTTTTATATTGTTCATGGATGTATATTTTATTTATAGGTTTTTTTTAGTTTTTTTTATATGCTATGAGAATATGTGATATGTTTTGGATAATTTTTAGTAATTTGTGAACAAATGCATGGTTAAAAAGAATGATAAAAGAACATAAAATGTAGTATGTGAAAAAATTCAACTAAAAGAGTAATAAAGTGTATTACACACTAAATCGTGATAATAAATGTGTAAAACATAAATAAAGGAAATAATTTGTAAAATATGCTTCAATCAATATATGAAAAGTTGATATTACAAATGTAATTGGTATAAAACACATTAAATCAAGCCAGGGAATGTGTAAGATGTAAATGTTTTAAAATAAAGGACATAAAACATACCAAATAAAAATAAAAAGTATGTAAAATAAATTGTAAATTTTAACACACTCAAACAAATAGTTGGAAAAATCATGAAAAACATTTTACATATATTGACACGTAAGAGAACATAAAGCATACTAAATCACGATGGGAAGTATGAATATGTTCTGTAAATCAAAATTTAAGATACACTAAATAAAATAATTAATCTTTTAAAATAAAATTTAAATAAAGTTAATATGTAAATATAAATATTGATAGTTATTTTTGTGACTAATCATGGTATGTTAGGAATGTATTGTGAGGAAGGCCTAGTCCTATCCTAAGTATTATACTACAACTCACAAAATAGAAATGAATGAGGTAATTGATAATACCAGAAATGTTTGTAGGAAATAAGGAAATGTTTGTGAGGAAGGCTTGGTCCTATCAAATTTATTACATTTCAACTCATAAAAGTAAACTCTAGGGGTATGAACAGTTAACAAAATGTATCCATCAAGGAGGAATAGTGAGATTGTTGTAATGAAGTAAGGAGTGTAAAAATCATGATATAGGTTTTTTTAATAAAACCTTAGTAGACATGAGGCATAATAAGTAAATAAAGACACATTAAGAGTCTATTGGATGCTAAATACAAGAAGTATTTATTCTTAATAAGCAAAAATCTTTATGGACAAATAAATGTAGTAATATAATCAATTCATGAAGGTTAATTATACAAGAGAAATAAAATGGACCTACCTTCCCACATCATGTTACCAATTCTTTAAGATCCCTTATAGAGATGTCAGTCTACTACAAATATTGGGTACTTATGTGAGAAAGTAGGTAACATTATATATAATTTTGAAATCTCCTACTCCAATCTAATGGCCTGCCACACCCCAATAGACTCCAACTCTATTATGAGGCCAAATATGGATCTTGAGATTTGATTATAAATAGGATATATGCTTTGATATGAATCACATATTTTAGTGCGATTTTTATTTTTGAAAGTTCATTTTTTCCTTTTGATCATTGCCTTTTGTTTAAATGATTTGGATTTTAACTTTTTACCTATTTTTCAATTCCTCCTCCATATAGATTTGGAATAATCAATCATGAGTGATAAATTTAAAAAATATAAATAAACTATAGGTTTTGGTTATAGGAGAAAAAATACCTAGATATATTGACATGTATTGTTAAATAATTAGGCTTGCCTAAAAACCAACATGTGATCTCAAGTCTTAACCTTATGTTTTCTTAGTATGAAAAAGGGAATAATGAGGAATAGATGGAGATCAAAAGAGATATATGTATGTAGTTATAAAATGATAAGTATTCATGTTAAATGGTCATATGGTAAATATAAGATAATCAAGAGATGTGGGTTTAAGAACCATGTCACAATAATAACTATCTTGCTTTTAAATGACAGAATAAGCATAAGATAAAAATTAAACCATGAAAAAAGGAAATTTAACCATAAGATTAATGCATGATATATTAATTTTTAAATTATAATATGTAAAAGAGAAATGAAAATAACCCATTAGACATAATCAATAAGCAAAACGTAATATCCATAAATACTCATAAATCAAATCCAAATCATGTAATATTGTGATAAATAATATGATAAAACACCATGATGTGTTCATAAATATTGATAAATATCATAGAATACATATAAAACATCATTTTATAACTAAATTTTGACTCTAATCAAAGTATCATCAATATTCATAGCAAGCCTTGAAAAGACTTCCTATCATATCAATTCTATAGATAAGGTAGGTATGCTAGAATCAATATGACACTCTAAAGGTACCTCCTCTATGGGATATTTAATGTACAAAAAAGGTGTTGACATGTGAATAGTACCTATAAATATATGTAAACTTATAGGCTATGGAGAAGGAGGAGCCTTTTTCCACAAATAACTTAAATCATGAGACTGAGTCAATGAAGGTGTAGGCTATGGAAATTATCAAAAAAATTGTTAAAGCACTCAACATCTATCAATATGGTGTGTATTACATTGATTCCAAAGATAATAAACCTCTGCATATTGAGGTATATACTCTATAATCACATTAAGAGGTGGTATAATTTTATCTTTTGTATGTGTTATAACTAAACATAGTGTATCAACATATTACCTGAGTTATCGATAATGAGTATAAGAATGATTACATGTACCATGATAGAAATAGGTACATATAGTAGTAGATGGTGAAGGTTAGATATTTTTAGTAGTAGGAAAATATGCCTACTACTACTGGTATTCACTACAATCCTTGGTTCAATAACCAAAAATACTATGGATCTCACAATAAGGCTCTTTTTCCCATCATGCTAGTAAAGTCTTATGATTAGGTAAAGGTAGTATGCCAACACCAATAGGAAAAATTAGAATAAGATCAACACTATTTTGAACTATATCAATGGATGAACTTGCATTGGGTTGAATTAGTGTAGCTGACATATCTAGAGGAATTAAGCTACAAGGATCATGGAATCTAGTAAATTAATAAGGTCCCATCATGACATATTCCATAAGGATGGTCTGAAGGGGATCATTAGTGACTAGAGGACTAGTGTGTGTGTGTGTGATCCATCTCAAACCTATAAACATTATAATAATTAATATCAAGTGCTATATAGAGATATGGAAATACATAAATAGAAATATGATAATGTTTTAAAGGATAATGATATCTAAGTATTTCTACATCTTTAGCTTGAGCAAAGCCAACTAAAAATGGATCATATAAATAATATCCATCATCATAATCAAGAGTATAAAGGTCAATAGTACATACATCAATGATTTTATCAATCAAAGAGGCATAGTGAATGCAATTCTTCATTTTTTCTAGGGTAACCAAAATTTCATCACATGGTTGTTGATGAGATTGAGGTCATAAAGAAGGAGGTAGTTGAGTGATTATGTTAGGAGAGAGATCAGAAGTTTTGATTTGTAAATTTATCTCATCCAGTTCATCATCATATGAATCTAAAAGGTTAGGTGGTATGTTTCTAATTAGTTCATTATGACCATTATAACCTTTAATAAAGTTGATGGGAAAATTAAAATGTTATGACTCACTAAATGGGATGCTAGGTAAGGGTTCAAGGGTGGGTATTTTAAAAACACCTCTTTCTTGGAATTGTTTATAATTCTAAGGATTCATATCTCCTTGAATCTTGTATACAATATGGTTATAGGTAAATTTAACACATTTTTATGATGATGAGGCAACTTATCTCATATGGTGTGTCTAAGGTCAACTGAGTAAGATATTATAAGAGAGTGAAAAGTTAAATATCATGAATTTCACATGTACCGTGATTGGGGGAACCCTGATAAGAAGCCAAACATAACCTAATAGAGGAATTTATCTTCAATCATATATTTGACATGTACTTAGCATGGACTTAAGATTACATTCATATTATCCAAGTGTTTTAATAAAAGTAATGGAAGAAACACAAGTGCATGATCTTTCGTCTAATAAAACATGTTTAATCTAGATATCTCATATTTTTACAATAATGAATAACATTGGGTCATCCACATGAATCAATATCTCATTATTAATCATGAAAGAGATAGGAAATTTTATAAAAAAGAGAATTGTACATTATTTTATCAACATGGATAGGCATTTATTTGCGTTAGTGAAGGATGTTATCTTTAGATCCTGATAAAGTAGCTTCTTTCCCCATGGGTGAAGGTTAAGAGATGTTCATTTCAAATAATAATTGCATTAGTTGATTACAATGATGAGGAAAAGTTTCATAAGTTCTAAAAGAGTAATTTGATATGGGATATGTGAAATTTATGCTATGGGATCCCATTCATCATCATGTTAGAGTATTATTGGATAAATGTGCAAAATGTTGTAATAAATAGTTTGAAGGTGGGTTGGAATTGCATTAAAATTTATGTTGATAAGGTATATTTGTTTTAGGTTTATTTAATGTGGGTTGACTAGTTGAAGGTACTTATGATATTTTAGGCAATGTGGTTGTATCTTTGGTATTTATTATGTTTGAATAGAAGTACCAATTAACATTTTTCAGGTATCTACTTGAGTTATCTTAGTTATGGGACAAATAGAGATTATTTAAATGGTATGAGAGGTATTGTAAATTTTTATTGTTGGATTTGATACTTGTGTGTTTTTTGGTTCCTCATGCCCCATTTTGAGATGGTAAGGGTAAGAGTCTTGAAATATGTAAAACTTTGGTAAATTGTTATGGTTAGAGGATGGATATTAATCAATATAAAAAACTAATCTCCACATTTTTTGCATGTTAACAACATTACCATCATTAATATTAGGATCTATAGTAATTTCAAAATTATTGGTAGTAGAAGGTTGATTAGTGTTATCATAATGGTTAGGAAGGGGATCCTTATAAATGGCTAAGAGAGATTGGATTGATTTAAAGCTTCACTTTTGGTTTTAGTTTCATGAGCCTTATCTACTAATTTGTAATCTTGTTGACATTCATTTATAATCAAATTATGATCAAAGTTGGGTCCAAGGAGATAATCGATAGCAAAATATCATAAGTGGAAATAAGTTTTATGAGAATGGTCCCAACTTGCATGAAATAAACAAAATTTATGTGGATCATACTAGTGTTTAATAGGGTGCATAGAATTAACATCTCATGGTGAAGGTCATGGAATATGCTTTTAAATTTTTACTAAGGAAAGAGGTTTATGTACATCCATATTATTTCCTTAATAAAATGTGGAACTAGGATGAGAATTATTATTATTTTGAGGATTATGTTCCATATAATTGTTTGGAGAAATGGCTTGGATAGTGTGTATAGATTTATAAGTATCCATATCACCATAGTTTGTTGCATGTTGATTCTTAGATTTCACAACTTTTTTAGATAAGTCTTTCCATAATTTAATGAATACTTGTGTTGTTTCAATTTTTAATTGTTTATAGGTGATAAAATGGACTAAGTTATTTTTCAAAAGATCTCTAGTTTGGAATTATTAGGCCAAAGCATTTACTAAGTTCTCTAAGCTAGTGATGGAATGAGTTTTAAGCTGGTTATACCAATATAAGGAATCATCTAAAAATGTTGTATCTAAGAAATTAGTGGTAGAAAAGGTATAAACCCAATATTTATATTTATATTTCTAAAGGTTTGAAAATGCAAATCTAGATTTATGGATCCATTATAAGTGATAGTAAGAGCTATTCGTCCTATGTCAATGTTTAAAATTTGAGTAAAAAGAGGTTAATTTTATAAGTTTTTAATAGTTTTGTTAATAATTTGGGGTTGTGGTATAATGTTACCATGTACATCTCTAAGGGGAGGTGGGGGTGCATTCAAATTTTATGTTCCCCACTAATTAGGTTCGGGTTGGTTTTAGATATGCAATAATTGGTTTTATATTTACATCATTTGGTTGGCATTATTAATTTGAAAATTATCCATTTGGTTAAGTGTTTGTAACATTAATTAACTAGTTTGAATGTTATTTTGGCATGTATAAGTAACATTTGATACATTACTATTATGTGAAGTATTAAGGGTTTGAGATGCATTTGTATCATGAGATGCACTAGTTGCATAGGAAACACTAGTGGCATGAGAAAAAATAGTATTAGATGTATTATGATTTTTATAGAAATAGGTATTAGTGTGTATGTTTGGAGTAGACCCACTAAAAGTCAAAAATTCCATGTTTGTAGAAATACTTGGCATGGAAGTGAAAGAAAACATGAAGGATGACATCATAGTATTTAAGGGAGACATGATAGAGGTTAAATGTGTGGAAGAAGTCATGAAATTACTTGTACTAAATCCTATGGAAAAGCTAGGTGAAGGTGAATAGGGTTCTCTAATATAAGTTCCTATCATGAGGTTATAGACAATTTTAGGATATTCACCTCTATGTTAAGTATTTTCATTGATGAAGAGGATCATTTCAGCCATGTATTCAAGATAAATTTCATATTCTACCATTTTCATGAATAAGGGGTTAATAATTATGGAATAGGGAGGAGTCACATAGTTAGTAGTTCTAGTGGTAACATGGATATTACTTTGATCTAGGTTAGTCACCATAAAATGTGTTTTAAGAAATTTACTAGGGTTAGTGAAACTCATCATTTTTGTTTGATTTTGATATGTAACATCATAAAATAGATGTTACATGATGAAAATATTGAGTTAAACACTTACTAAAATAATTTGTAGTATACTAGGTTGGGTTGGTCAACTTAGTTCTATAAGAAGGGAAATAAAATAGTTTATAAAAGATTAGGTCGAGTAGGTCAACTTAGTTACATAGATAGGAAAATAAAATAGTCTATAAAAGATTGGGTCAATCAGGTTGACTTAGTTCTATAGGAAGGAGAATAGAATAGTCTGTAAAATATTGGGTTAAGTAGGTCAACCTAGTTTTGTAGGAAGGAAAATTTTAAAATGGTTTGTAAAATATTGGGTTGAGTAGGTTGACTTAGTTCTATAGTAAGGAAAATAAAATAGTTTGTAAAATAATGGGTTGAGTAGGTTTAATTAATTCTATAGGAATGAAAACCTTAAAATGATCTAAGTTTGGATGATTTAGTTTTAGTTACAAAAAAGAGAACTAAATATGCATGCAACTAGGTTGAGATGGTCAATCTAGTTACAACACACATCACAAACCTTGTATCAATACTAGACAATACAAGTTTACAATACAACATATAATAGAAAAAATAAAAATAAAATAGTTATATTTAAAATTTAATTAACTAATTGATCGAAAAGAAGATTATGAAGTTGTATTAAAGGTTTTGATTATAAGTGTAGGCTCCCAAAGATACTTATTTTTCTGTTGGATAGTGTCAGCCCAATACTTTAGATCACTATGGAGGAAGTATCATTCTCATATTCCACTAAATTTGGTTTCAAGGGTAAGATAGAAGTGACTTCTTGGTGATAACTACTAACTGATGCACCACACAAACAAATATATGTCTAGATTCCTAAGGTTCAATAAAGAGGGAGATCATACATACTTCTAAAATATCATGAGGTAGGTGGAAACTAAAGACCATGTTTAGATATGTATTATGTCTATAAGCATTTGGTCAAGGCTCTCAGGCCATGATATCTATAAATGATAGACAAAGATCATAAATAGATTATTGAGTAGCCCTTAATGATAATAGTTAAGTAGTTTAAAAACTATTGGTACATAGTTTTTAGGTAAAAAAAAAAGTGAAAAATAAGAGCAAAAATCAAAGTTTTAAAAGTTATTTTGTAGATTTTAAAAAATAAACAAACAAATAAACAACTAAATGAAAATTAAAATGATTTTAATTACTATTCATATAGGCTAATTCCCTTTGTTTGAACTAGGAGAAAATTGAATAGAACAAAGTTAAACAAGTCAATTAAGTTGTAAAAATAAAATAGAATAGAGTCAAGCTAATTAAATTAGTCTATTAAAGATAGTCTAAAAGAAACATAGTCAATCTAGTCAATTTAGTTTTTTTGATAAAAAGTAGCTATAAAACTAAGTCGAGATAGTGGACTTAGTGGACTGTAAAGGTACAATTTTATAGAAATGAAAACTAGGAAGAATAATACTAAAATTTAATTTTTGAAAAATAATCAGAAAAAGGAATTTTCTTAAAATTTGATGGAAACAAATTACTGAGCTAGTTAGAGTGAACCTATAAAATTATATAGAGTCAACCAAGTTGATGTAGTAGTTTTCCTGAAGATGTCAAGTTATTTTTCTTAACTATGTTGTCTAGATGGAATTTTGGACTCATAGTAAATATTGAATATTTAGATAAAGTCAAGTATATTTATTGATATAAATCAAAATAGTAAAATATAAAACATATAGAACTATGTCAACTAGATATACATAGTTATTTAAAATGAAAATGTAGAAAATGAAAAAAATCAAGAAGATCAATATAGTTAAATATGAAAAAGTAGGAAAATAAACTATATTGATTAGATCGATCTATTTTGTCAATACTAGAAATTCCTCATAGATAAAGCTGAATAAAATTGATAGGATTTCCTTAGTTAGAAAACCTAAAAAAATATTTCCTAAGTTAACCGAGTCAACATAGTTGTAAAAACCTACACACATAGTGCTAAATTGGGTTGATAGGGTTGATCTAATTGTTTGTAGAGAAAAATTAGAAATATGTAAGGGTTAGATTCATATTGGATTCACCAAAATGTATGAAAGTGAAGTTGAATAATTCTATAACTTATCCTACTCAATAATATTCAAGCTTGGAGAAGGAAATTAGCTAAAAAATACACCTAGGAATATATTTAAATCAGGGTCATGACTAATAATGGATTTGTTAAGCCTACACTACGGGATCTCTTATCACATTATGGAAAAGGAAAATTTTCCAAGGCCTTTGGTTAAATGCCATCTTGTGATGACCTTATTTAATTCTTATGATTGTAAATAATATTAAACAAGTTAATCTATTGAACAACTATGTAAGCTAATCTAATAATGCATATGTAGGCTAATCTAGTGTTCACCAAAGCTTGTGGAACAATTAGGGAAGATGATAAACATGAATACACACACACACACACACACACACACACACACACACACACACACACACACACACACACACACACACACACACACACACACACACACACACACACACACACACACACATATAACTGATATAAGGAGAGACAATTAAATACATATTAATTATACAACATATACTTATAGAAATATGAAGGGATAGGAGTATACTTACCTTTTTGAAGTGAACCCATCATGCTTTAATATCTCCCTTGGAAAATTATTCTATGCAATAGGATGTTGTGGGATTGTAAAGATCACAAGGACAAATCAAATCTAGGATAAAATACTTCTCTTATGCATCCAAGACTTCCAAAAGATAATTACTACTCCTCCAAGGCAAAAACCTAAGCAATGAAACCTCAATTGATTGTATATGAATATTTATGAGTAGTAATGTTGCATAATTAAATGATCCTCTATTATGAATGAAATGAAAGGGGGTATGTATAACCATGGATTGAACCTAAACCTTCTTGGGATTTTAGCTAAAATAGTTAGTTCAACCTCATTAGGTATGAAATAGAGCCATTAGATCTAAAACTATGTCGACTTAAGCTGACATAATTTTGTAACATGTGTTAAACCTCAAATGGGGTCTACCTAGTTGATGTAGTAGGAAACATGGGAAAAAGATCCTTTTTCTTAGTTAGGGGCTACTTTGGGTGGTGAGATGCTTAGGGAAATGTATAAGTAGAGTTTAAATACTTAGGGAAAAAAATTAGAGTAGCTTATATTGGTTTTAAGTGGTGGTATAAGGGGCAAAAATCTTGTGAAGAACTAAAGGTTTGCCAACCCATTTCCCAATTCACCCTGTAAGAAGTGCATTCAAAGAGATTGATATTTGATGAATTCTTATAAGAGAGAAAGCATCAGTAACTAATAAATTTTAAAAATATTATGTGTATACATAATCCATTCTAAATATTAGGTCATAAGATCCCAAAAGAGATAAAAAAAAAGATTTATTTTGGTCTTAAAAGTACCCAAGTCCAACTCAACACTTTCTAGGCACTCACAGATTGGTTCTATTTAGCCTATTCCAAACTTGACCTCCCATTCTTCTTTGACTCTAATATGTTTATTATTACATTTACTTTCTATAATAGATGAGACAAAGCTATATGTATTACCAAAATCAATTAAAATATAAATGTTAATACCAAATAATATACCTTTCGTTTCAATTAGAGTTGCCTAAAAATTAGCATTATAATTATCCACAACTACAAAGACCCAGTGGTTGGGTAATTAACCAAAATTTAGCTCGAGATAGTCCTTTTGATAGTGGTCATCACCACATTCCTAACATTGGATAGTCATAATAGGTGTAATAGGAAAATAATTATCCCTTATTTTAGGCCCACATTTTTTACTTTGAGTCTAATTTATGTTGTTTGACCCAAATTTAGGTAATTTTTAGGAATTTAAACTCTTATTCTACCCATGAAATTTACCAAACCACTATTACTTATGGTAAATCTCCATTTATGATCTAATTTATTGATTTTTTTAATGAGGAAGAAATATTCTTAGTTTTACTCTACAGTCTATTTTTAAAAAAATCTTCCCTATCCTTCTATCGGGATTTTTATTCTCTTTAACCCTATGGGTAGATTCAATTGTATCCATTTTTATTTTAAGATTTGTCATATTGATGCCATGCATTAATAATTCTATCAAAATAAGTTTGAATTTAGTCACCTTATTTTACTCATCATGCATGTAGCTCACATGATGTAATAGGTTCATAAATTTATTCTCATATCCAATGATGGTGATGTTCTCTTGTTTCAATAACTAAAAATCAATAATTTTATGTTCTATGAAATTGGTATTCAAGTACATCTTGCATAATTGCCTTTCAAATGTCTCCCAAGAAATATTCATATACTGATAACCTTATAGTGCATAGATATGATTCCACCATAGGGCTGCAACACTCACCAATTAATAAGATGTCACCCTCACTTTCACATTAGAAGCCATGTTATGGAGATTAAAATATTTTTTCAAGTGTACTAGTTATGCATCAGCTATGCTATTGGTTTCTTCTCCTGAAAAGGTTATCAAATGAAATTTATTAATTTATTTAATAATTATATCAACTACTACTAATGTAAATTATTAAAGTATAGGTTCTTCCACTCGATCATTATCCCTTTCAAGTAGATTTTCTTGGGGAATACACTCAAGATTTTTGAGTATACACTCCTAGGTATCGAGTATCCCTTGAATGACATTTAAGGATGTTAATATTCTACTTAGTACTTCCTCAGTAGCATTAGTACCAAATGAGTTAGCACTAGGAGTTTTATTATTACTTCCCACATTATTATTTGGAGGAGGATTAACCAAATTATTCAAGTTATGAGAAACACAACCTCTATGCCGATTCCTACCTCTACCACAAGTAGGATTAGGGCCAGCCTGTATAAAATTGGTAATGAATTATTCTATTGATATTGTCTTGACCATCATGAGGAGTTCACAAGTTTAATATTAAGGTAGGGTGAAGTTAAAAAATTAACCCAAATTTCCCTAGAGTTTTTATCATAGGCTTTGATACCAATATAACAAACCTCTTTTTTTAAACAATATATTGGTTAGAACAATTATAGAAACTTGATGACTATCTCTCAACTAGGATTAAAAAAAGTGTTCATGAAATATAAATCTTTAGGAATAGGTGTTCTTGAGTAGACCTTAAAATAAATTATTTAATCCATAGATATATATTAAGCTCATGATATATAAAATTATTAATATACTCTTATAAATTTTGACTTGAATATATATACATGCACGAGTCAACTTTTTCATAAGACTAACTAAACAAGACTTATTCATACAAGTTCTTAGTTTGTAGAAGTGTAGTTCATAAAACATTTTAACTTTAAGAAATATTCCTAAAGATTACACCTTAATAACAATGTGACTAATTAGACCTTGAAATAAAAATATTTATAATAGGCTTAAGTATTCTACATCCCAATATACAAGATAGTTAAACAAATATTTATTTCATAGTAAACCTTAACTTGAGAAATATATTATTCCTCATTAATGCAAAGAATCAAATACCCATTTCACCAATGGAATCATTTACTAATAAATATTATAATTTGATTACATATGTATTTCATATATATATATATATATATATATATATATAGTGTTACCCAATCAAATCAATTGCATTTGATACTAGGGTTATAACATCTTTCGAATGATCTCCATATGCAAGTGAATTCTCATGTAGACATTAAAGATAATTATCATATTCATATGAATTTTAATGCAACTCATTAAGTTAAATCTCATTAGGGAACCACAAAAATTATACCTCTAGGAACCATCCAACTATTGAGTTTTAATAATTTAGGTTCACATTTAACAAATTAAAATAAAATGATGTGGGAGATTAAAAACATAATGACTCTCCTTTTGAATACAATATTTCTTATCGCATATGTTATAATTGGTGATATTTAAGTCCAATACCTTGTTAAATTACAAATTTATATTTAAATGACATTCATATAACATTATACATATACTAACATAATGTTCATAACTCAGTAACTACATTAAATCAAAATACTCAAGTCTTATTGCCTCTAAATGGTGATAACAACATGATTCAAAACAATAAATTTACCACCAATGGATATATTTAACATTTTGACATGAAAACACCATTATCAATTATTCTAATATAAATAAAGGGTCAATAAAGATGAATTTTCTCTAAAGATGAAGCAAAACTAGTCGATTACCAAATAAATATGAGTGGAACCCAACAATTCTTGAAAAAAGATATCTTCTTATTACAAAATTATTTCTATTGGAATTCCCAACATGCCTCAAAATTAATTTACTAATGTATAAGGATGTAATGGTAACAATCCATTAAATCATTTGAGTCACCTTTATTAGATTATTTAAATAATCAATCAATCTGAAAGTTTAAAACCCAATAACTAAGATTAGTTTATAACCAATACTAATATTTATTTTTTCTTTTAAGAATCACAACCTTACAACAAGAAGATTAATTATCTTATACTCAATCAATTATAACTAAAATATAGTAACAATATCTTCTACATGACCCTATATATATATATATATATATATATATATATATATATAGGTAAAAAAGGGTTTTACAAGGGAACCCTAACCTTTAAACAAGAGGCTAGTAGGAAAGGATGATAAGTCATATGAGAAATTAAAGCCTATAGAGAAAACAACATCAAAAATAAAATAACAATTAAGGATAAAGGAGTACAAAAAATAGCAAAAAAAAGTACCTTAATAGCTCAAGCATTTCCAAACCATAATAAACTCATTTTGATTATCATTAATTTGTTTGATATGTTTTTCCATTGATGTAAGAGTGGAAAAATCCTCTTGAAGAGCCTTGC